>NTHP01000141.1:1013388-1057055 GCA_003416845.1 Oplegnathus fasciatus | reverse complement strand
TTTTTTGCTTTCATTAGACAGTTGAGAGTAGAGACAGAAGAAAAATAGAGGTGAGAGGAAATAGTAGGCATGACACTCAACAAACACCGTGTGCCAAATTTGAGCCGAGGATGGCAGTCTTCTAATCCACCTTACAACTATGGCTGCAACTAAAGGTTATTTTCATTATCAATGAATCTGTCGGTTATTTTCTGGATCATTCGATTAATTGTTTAGTTTATGAAATGCCGTAAAGTCGTATCACAATTTCTCAGAGCACAAGATGACTCCTTCAAATGTCTTGTTTTGTCCAACCAGCAGTCCAGAACCCAAAGATATTCAGTTTAACATCATGCATGAAAAACAAAGCAGCAAATTGTCACATTTGAGAAACTAGGAACCAGAATTTTTGTATAATTGATTGTTAGATATTTGATTAATCAGCTAATTGTTTCAGCTCTGCTTACTAAAGCATTGTTAAATTTTGTACTGATGTATTGACAAGACCAGTCTTTCAGAAAGGTATTTTCAGAAGATGTTTATTATTTGTTTTACAGGCATTAGAGGTCTGTCAAATTTAGAAAAGACTAGAATAAAAATATGTAAAATGGTAATATTATGATGACGTTTGTATCGGTGGAATTGCGTTTTTTAGCTCAGTCAAGATACCCACTTTTAACATACCCAAACTGTGTGCTTGTCATTTTCAGTAAGAGCAATGATGTGGCCACTTTAAAAGAGGAGCATTTAGCAGCCATGAGAAAACTCCAAGAGGCACACACAAACTCACTGAGCAAGATGGCAGACATTGTCACAGAGCTGGAAAGGTGAGCGCCTGAGTGTCAGTATTTCTTGAAGTATTCCTGGAACGTCAGTTTGATTTGTGTTCGCATTTAGCTTAAAATTCTGTCAACGTGTAAGGTTCACAAAGACTGCTTGTCTTACTTCTCAGCGCCAAAGAGGCCCTGAAGGGAGCAGATGAAAGACAGAAAACACTGGAAGCAGAGGTGGAGAGAGTGACCTGGCAGATGAAGGAGGAGATGGACAAAGTGGTTCGACAGAAAGAGGAGGAGATCAACAAAGTGAAAGAGGGGTTAGAGGAGCACCAGGAGAGACAGTTAGCTGAAGCGAAAGCATTGGAGGAGAATTCAAGGTATGCTTCAAATTCACTTTCAGTGTTGAAATAACTGTCACTTGTCCACATTTTTATATTCCCCTTTTTCATCGACTTGATAGAATGTTGCTGGAGGTGCAGACTCGCCTTGCACAAAAAGATGAGGAGATGAAGGCCGCGGAGGCGAGCCACGCTGCCCTGCTCATTCAGCTACAGCAGGAGCTACAGCTGCAGACAAAGGAGAGAGAGGAGGCACTGGGGCATCTAGAAGAACAGAGAGGTCAGAGTGTAACGCAGCTCCAAAATGAGAAGGAAAAAGCTCAGAAACTGCTAGAGGTGGTCAGCCAGGAAAAAGAGGAAATAATGGAACAGCTCCAACAAGAAAAAGAAGACAAAGTTAAAATTCAGACAGCCCTTCGGGGGGAAAGGGGAGCATTGGAGGTTGAAAGGAAAGACCACCAGCAGGTCAGGTCAGAGGTGCTCAGACTACAGACGGAGCTTGAGAGAGTAAACGAGGAAAGGAAGAGTCTCCTGTCTCAAGTAGAACTCAAAGACCAGTCCAGGCTTGCTCTTGAAAATCAACTAAACATGGCAGAACAGGACAGAAATCGGCTTCAGTCTTGCCTGGATGAGGTCGAACAAGGGGGTTTGAGCTTCCAGGCCCAATTAGACCTCATGGAGGAGAACACACAGGCTCTGCACAGCGAGCTGGAAGAACAGCGACAAGATAGGCGGGCTCTGCAGGAGCAGGTAGAAGTACTGACTCAGGAAAAGGTTACAATGCAGTGGGAGATGGAAGAGCAGCGGCAGGAACTTCAGAGACAAATAACTGAAGCACGAGAGGAAAGGTGAGCAAAATTGATTTGTTTTTTTTTTGTTTTTTGTTTTTTACAATTTGCAAATATTAACTCATCATTCCTTTCTTCTAAGTTCCCCAAAGTCAGAGACAGAACATTGGAGGAAACAATATGAGGAGCTGTTTGCGAAAGTCAGGCCTTTCCAGGTCAGTTCCACATCAATTAAAATAGCCCAGATCCACTCAGCTTTAAGGAGCATTTTGGCATCTTTCAGCTTGTTATTTTGGTTGTTTGGTTTGACGGGCTGCAACTTCACTGTTTTCCTTCAGTCTCAACGCTCTTATCAGTCTTGTTTCCAGCCCCAGAACGCAGCTATTTTCGGCAATAAAAGCTCTGATAAGTACCTAGCACCAAACAGCAGACAGAGTTAGCAACTAGCTGGTGAATATATTTTTATATTATATATATAAAGAGCTGGATTTTTCTCCAAATTAATGCTGTTGCTCTGTATCTGCTGGATGTGTAAATAGACATGCTGGCATGGTCGGCATAGAACGGTGATAATTCTGTATGTCAGTGCTCTGTTTACAGCTTGTTGTGCTGCCCCCAAGTGGCCAAAATAATCATCTCATGCAGCTTTAAGTTAAAATACTTGGATGAATGTAAAACCCTCTTGATGTTCATGTTGGTGTTTTCCCGCAGGAACAGCTCAATGCGTTCGCCGCAGAGCGAAATGCACTGCTCAACGAAAACGGAGCAAACCAGGAGGAGTTAAACAAGTTGTCCGATGCGTACGCTCGTCTGCTTGGCCACCAGAACCAGAAGCAGAAGATTAAACATGTGATGAAGCTGAAAGATGAGAACATCTCCTTAAAACAGGTCAGACGCGAGTGCAGCGCCGTCTGCTCTCCAAAACCTCACACACGTTTTGTCTCAAGCTCAAGTGCCTCTACTTCATCCCCATTTTTTTCCCCCTGTGTGTGTGTGTGTGTGTGTGTGTGTAGGAGGTGTCTAAGCTTCGGTCCCAGGTAAGCCGACAGAAGAGTGATCTGGAGCAGCTGAATTCAAAGCTCCCTGGTGCTCCTCGTCGCAGGTTTGATCCCAGCAAAGCTTTCCAACACGACAAGGAAAACAGGCAAACTGAAACAACCGAACCTCTTAAAGAAGGTGAGTACGTAATGGACACACCATGAACCTATAGAGGGCAGAACTTAGTCGATATGACAAGATGTGATTTAGATTGTACACCCTTTTGCTGCTGATTTTCACATTATGCAGTTGTTGAGATATTTGTGTGGAAGCCTAATTCTTTTGTTGTTGTTTTTTTTGTCAGGAAATCATTATGCGTAATGGAGCTCTACCACCAGACAAGAACTGACAACTAATTGGCTGCCAAATTAAATTTCTGTGCTTTGGTCTTTTGAATACTTATCAACCTCTTTCTCAGATGCTTTTCAATCTGGATTTGTACTAATAATTCTGTGTTAGTACTATCAGTAATTCACGATTCTTAAAAGTGTTAACTGTATTCCCACATGCTGATGTTTTACAGCCTTTTTTGTCAAATTGTTACATAGAGAGGGAGGCTGTATGTTATCTGTTTTGATTTTAAAAAGAAATCTTAGTAGCGTGTGTGTGTGTGTGTGTGTGTGTGTGTGTGTGTGAAAATAATGAGTGAATAGATGGCTGCAAGTTTTAAGTGCACACAATCCAGAAAACAAAAGCATAGTCGGCGTGAAAATGTGAGATGCGTTTTATTGTTAAATGTGTTTTTAGAATCTTATCCTTGTAACTTCCTTAGCAATTCTTCGGGTAGCAGAACCGGTAACTATTTAATGTGGGATAGCTCTTCATTAATCTTACTACTTTGTAAATAAAGACAGATCTTAAACAAAAGTGTTACTGAGATGTATTTACTTCCCAAGTGTAAAAATGTTATGTACAAATGCTTTTTTTTTTTGCTTGGGTCTTCTTGGCCATGTCTGTCCTCAGCCAGTAGAGAGCACTCTTGGACTGCAGCCACAGGTTGGAGCACAGCAAAATGCTATTACAACCCAGGAATCATCCACACTATATACCAGCTACAAAGAACACAAATTCACATCTTTGCAGAGAGGAGCCCTGGGTTATAGGTCATGAAGCTTTATTTCCTTCAGTTGATAAGACATAGCCAGCAAGTATTGGGCCAGAAATGGACTTTTTACAAGCTATGAGTGGTGCTGGTCGTGGAGTGACGTGTCAGTCGCAGTAGCCCTCCAGGTGGTAAATGCTGCATGGCTTGTGGCAGCACTGCTCCACGATGCCTCTCTTCACCTTGGGCTCCTCGCGGCCAGGCAGAGCCCTCCACAGCCGCTGCTCCTGTCTGGCCCTTTTAGACAGGAACCCTTTTTGAAGTGGAGAAAGTTTCCATAGCGCTTGTGTTAAGTCCTGCCGCTGCTGCGCAAACCTCCAGTTCCTCAAACTACCATTTAGACAGTTCACACTTTAATGGAGACTTAATGGCTAGGTAATCTGATCTCCCCAATCCATTTAGTCTTGTTAGTATCTATTTCAAGAGGAGATATGACGGAGCTCCAACAGAGGCATATCATAGAATACACCTCTAAAGTTAACTTCAAAACATCAATAAAGTGTTTGAGGTGGAAGATCCAAATAATGCATTTTGGGAATAATGTAATGAGGAATTTGGGGATTTCACAACATTTGCGATTATTGGGATTTGTCACATCATAGATGTTGAAAGCAACAGTAACAAACCAAAAGCCCTGCCACACCACTGAATTCAAAAGAAGCTGGAGACAGGCTCTGCACACTAATGATGGTTCGGACAAATACATGGATTTAGTTCAAGGAAGCTTCCAGCATGTTGTCTCTAAACGTGTTTCCCCCAGCTAGGATCCAAATTGGCATTCTCATTAGACTGAGCCTGAACTTTGAACATTGTGGGCAGAGACTGCGGAGACACAGTCAGTCTTGGGGCAATGTCATGCTGTTCCTTTCTGAACTCCCACCATCAAGGGGACAATTACAACTTATTGTGCACAAGTCACGAGTCATTTTACACCAAGTCAAAACTCTTCCCAGAGTTAATGTGGCCTTACCGAGCAGATGTTCCAGATCCCGCTTGTGGTGTCGGTTTGGACTGTAGAAAAAGCCCCGTTCTCCGCATACAAAGTAGAGGGCGTCCACCAGGTGGGAGCCGCACAGGTGCTGGGCGGGGGCCGAGGACGCCCCAGGAGAGTGCAGCACCAGCAGTAACAGCATGGACACCGCCCATGATACCCTGGCCATAGGAGGGAGACCTCTTGGACGGAGCACAAAGAGAAAAGCTCACACATAAAATAGTACACATCTGCGCACATTCTTATTATGCTAGGTTTCAAAGAAAGCGTGAAACTGAATCCACCCATCAATACTTAATACCTGGAGGCCAGATGGTTGAAAGCTAAAGGATGAAGTGATGCTCAAATTTGATCTGACCTCTCTTGATGACCCTTGGGCATTACCACTTTCTTTTACTAACTTTAGAAATAGGTATTTTACGATGCTCCCGTGAAATTCGACCAGATAGCTTCAGGCCTTCAGAGTGTAATCACTCAGAGACAACACTGAAGGCACGCAGCAACACCCCAACTCAAAATAAAGGCTCTGAAGTGAGGCAGAAAACTGAACAATTCATTCTTTCAAAGGCGGCGCTGAAACAAGGTCTGCAGAAAAGTCATTGGATGATATTTGACTCAAATCTCTAAATCTTCCAAATTAGCGTGAGCCTAAGCAGGCAAAGTCAAAGATTAAGAGAAGTGATGAGCGCAGAAATTACATCTCAGTGACCTCGGTGGTCTTTACTGGGGAGATGATACTTCTATATTCCTGCAGGAATTGGACAGTTTTAAAGTTAATGTTACCTTTTTGATGTCGGACATTTCACAGTTCATATTTACAGCATTTTAAACATCAGCCACCAAGGTTATGTTTAATTTTATTTCTACACAGCTCCTATTGAAGTGAATTCAAAATTGATTTTATTTTGATTCCTTTTGCATCACTTTTATCCCCAGGCTAGCCTTATTTTATCAAAGCACCATCTATTACAAGCTGGAAAGAAAGTCCCCAAATCATCACCGTGGATACTGTCAGTGTATCCTCAAGGTCAGTCCCCGCCTTGCTGCCCAGCTTAGCAACTGTAGTGCTCAAGAGTGGGAATGATCTGTCCAAGATTACAGAATTGTTATAAGCGTTATTAGTCAAATCCCATTTGGGATGGCTTTTCTCCCGGGTTGGAAGTTCAGCTCCATTTTCAAGGTGAAAAACATATTTAGCAGTCATCTGGAAACCATATAGACCTTTTGTGGACATCTTATAGTGTACTGCAGATTATTGGATTGAAAATGAATCATTTTAACAGTGTCTTTAACAATGCACCTGTGCCAGGCATTACAGCATTGGCAGAGCGCTCTATCTGGCCCGCCACTCCTCTATCCCTCTTGGCTGAATGCCAGGTTCCTTGGCACAGTAGATTGGTTGAATTATAGATCCTGCCCATGCTACTCTTTACTTTCAATCCTGGTTATTATACACATAAATTTTAAAAGTTGAAAGCTTGAGGGAATACAGAGAAACTTGCTTACCTGTGCTTGAGGCCTCAGTGCAGCAGAGCAGCTGGTACTTGCAGATGAAAAGGGCCCAGGCCTTTAGGACAACACAGGTACAGAGAACATCTCCACTTGGCTACCTTTCCCCTTTATAACTCCCCACCTCCACCTGGCCTTTGTCAGCCTCAGCGGAAAACGCTAAGGTCCTCTCATTAACACCCTGACCTGTAAGTATGTTGATCTGCTCTTGAGTGGCAGTAAGTCATTTAACTGAGTGTGGACCAGCAGCAGAGTTGGGATAAAGTTGAGAGGGCAGTCACCCAGAGCGATACTCAATTCAGCCCCTGCTGTGTGGTGGCCTGACTGGCACAGCTCGCACGCTGACGGACAAACACCATATGTCATGTTCTGATCACATAGTGTAGATTAGAGGACTTCCAGGCTTGTTAGTGACCACTAGTGGCAAGCGCACGAATAATGACTCATGAGAATGAAGTTATTTGTGTACTCTGTCTTACAAATTAGAAAAAAACAAAAACAATTCTGACTAGTTGTGTCATAAAATAGAATCATAAAATATGCAGCCTAAAATCATTATTAAGTCAAATACAATGTCTGAGGAAATCATAAATATATCACGTTCACAGTAAAAGTGGTGGATATTAGGATTCTTATATTTTGTAACAATAGTCTGTGTTGGTGCTAATTTCTGCTCTAGTTTCAATGTAGCTTTGTATCAATACATACAGATAATGTGTGAAGTGTCAATACTAACTGTTTAGATCCCCCTAAAAACAGCCATCAAAAAAAATCTCTATTGTTCATACAAAGCCACTGTGGTACAAAATGTTTTATCTTATTAAATGTAACTCTTGGGAGTAAAAGTGAGTCAGCTACTTTTGTCTTCTCAATCTCCATCTTGTTTTATTGCATAGGTTTCGCCTCGTCTCTTGTCATGTGCAGCAGCTGTTCCTTATAATTTTAATGTGCCTACAGTATCTGAGGGTGGGCCAAATTTAGATGAGAGGTGACACGCTGTATAATTTTATGTCAAATGATGACTCAATTGTCAGGCCCCGAGGAAGCACCACAGCTCTGCACTGTCACCTCTTTGCCTCTGTGGTTTAATTTCACTTTTGATATTTATAATTGATACACTCCATGGACAGTGTGTTGTTGTAATGAAATGCCCTGTGGAAGATCACCTACTGTGTAAAATAGAGCAAATACAGAGAGCCATTTCATTAAAGTTGAACTGTCGCACAAAAAAACAAAACAATTTTATAACAGTACCAACATCTACAAACCAGAATTTGCTACTTTGAAGGCAAAAACTCGAAAATCTTAAAAATGAACAAACTCAGTACCTGTTCACTGTGTGTGGAGCCGTGGCACATATAACTTCTTTCAGCCACTCTCAGGGGTCAGTTCTCTGGTTGTTAGCTTCAGGAAATAGAGCCGCATGTCCGTGAGTATCAGCTGAACTGTCCTAGGAGCGGGAATAATGTGGTTTCTAAAAATGTGCCACATTCCCCTCTTAGCTGTCATTGCAGCATTGGATTTAAATGTATTCACCAGCTGCATGCTCACCTTGAAAAAGATCCAGTGGTCAATAAATCCGAGTACATTATAATGCATGAGACAGATTTGATGTAATTTTAATGTAACCTGAAGAACTTTTAAAACCAGAAAGTCTCGAGATTGATAGAGCTATCACTTGTAATAGCCCTACCACCAACTCCTGAAGCTCTTGGATCGTGTTACATTTATTTGTGTTATGATGTATGCAGATCTATATTTGATCTATTCATGCTCCTGTCTTTGTACTGCAAGGATCACATGGGCTGGGCACCTTTTTGTATAAGACACTTGAATAAGAGCATGCAATGTCTGGACTATATACTGTTACAGCTCAATCTGCCCGTAACGTTTGCTGCTTGTTGTTGTATCTTTTCTTAAACACTTTTTATCATCCGCTAACAAGAAAAATGCTCTACAAATAAGCTTTGGCATGGATGCCAGCAGGGGGTATTCATGCTTTTCTGAGAGAAATGTTTAAAAATCACATTTCTGGTGTGTTTCGTTCAGTGGCGTGCACATACCCTTTTGAAAAGGGAAAATGCAATAAACTTGAATTCTGACCTTTCACTGACATTAATATGTAATCCGATATATCACAGATATAAAATGAAATGCAACATGAGCTGCTCTGAAACATCAAACAGGACCAAAGCAGTTTAAATGTTACATTTGGTATTAGCACTTCAGGATGATTTCGCTTGTTTATAGAGCTCTCATGTTGGTATTAAGTTCTGATCCAGAAGCTGCACTGTTCTATCAAAGATCCAGTTGTTGCTTTGGTTGTTTTTAGTCCAAAGGACCTTCTTTTCTTCTGATGGATGACAGAGGGAGCACAATTTTAAGGAAATGACAACAACTTTAATGATGTCATAAATACTAATTTGTTGTCTGATATTACCTGGTGAGGTAATGTACTGGTACCATTGTTGCAGAGCCTACATACAGTAATAATATACAGTATGAAACATACAGATATGAAACATCTGAAGGGATTTGTCCTGATATAATAAATGTGACTTTTTACAGTAGACATACATTCTGATGGACTGAGAACTGACAAATCAATTTTGGTTACTCCTGACTGTTGATTTAATTATTGGCCTCTCAGTATATCCTATATGTCGTAATTTGATGCAGAAACAAGCCAGAAAACCAGAGCCAGCAATTCTTCATGTGGAAATTTAACCCAGCGCTGTCAGATACTAATTAATCCAAAGTTCATTTGTTTTCAACATGGGGAACAAAAGCTGCTTCTAGTGGGTCGACTGCAAAAATCTTGTAACTGTAGCATTTTGGATGTATAAGAATATTTTGTCAAGCTGAGATGATCAAATATTCTTTTAATAAGTAAGATAAAGAACATCACATTGGGGTCCTTGTGCGTTAAAGTGGCTTTTGGGCACTGTAAAAAATGATCTGAAGCAGGCGCTCATTTCCTTTAAATTACACGTTTTAGCTAAATGACAGTAGAGGGAGGGCAGGTATTTCAAAACCTTGCTAATGAAAGGAGGGTCTTTGGAGAAATGATGAAAAAGAAAGGTGGGAAGAAAGCTATCCAGCACCTTGGCACTTCGATTTGAGAAGGTGTTAAATGTAGAACCAGGAAAGGTCCAACTTTGCCATGCTTTGAAACCTGTTCCTCAAGGGAACAGAGCAAAGAGGCTGCGAACAACAGGCACATCCTTCTCGCCCCGGTCGCGTGGCTGCTTCAAACACACACATCAAATAGCAGAGGACTAGCGGACGCCCTAGACATGCAGAGACAGACAGAAGTTGGGTGGAAAGTCGGCTGGATCCCTAAGGTGGGAGTTGCGTAACTCGTCTTCTCTTCTACCGTGTTTGAGGAGATAAAAGGGAGTGAGGAGTTCAGCCTAGTGAGATGTTGTTAATCTGCTCTGATAGTGAGTCTTTTTACTCCCATAATTATCCCTGACTTTCTGAGGATGGAAACTGAAGAGACTTAGAACATCAAGAAAAGAAAAAAAATCGTTGACTGACGCAGTAGACACCAGAAACAGCTTGGATCATTATGTTTTTATGTGAGAGTTTGAACTGTAAGAAGGCAGAAGTAATGAGACAGATTTCCATAAATCAACTCTGAGAACTGGATACTGATACAAAGGCTCCATGAAGATTCATCTGTGCTTAGATGGAGCAAATCTTTGAATATTGAGCGACTGCCATTAAAAACCGCAGCTGGCCGAAAAGGGAAAGCATCAAAAAAGCGTCAAAAAGAAGTTGAGAACTTCTTTTTTTTTGGCAAGGGCAAACAGTCTGGATTCTGGCAGGTCAAGCGGCCCTGTCATATGCAAACATTGTCTCATGCATGTGTGCGCATACACACAAAAGACAGACTGGACACGTCCGCCTGTTCCAGACACTGCCCTCCATGTGTGTCACGGCCTGCTGGCTCAGATCCATGACAGAACGCCACGGACTTTCAGAAATCGCTGCTGTGTGTGTGTGAGAGAGAGAGAGACTGAGAGTGAGAGGGAGAGAGCTGCCCTGGTGTCTGCACTCTCATGTCCTGCCACTGACAGTCGCTAATGCAGTACTAACCTCTGTCATGACCTACTTTGCTATGCCACCTCTGTCCGGACCCTTACAGAGCACACACACACATTAATAATGAATAACAGGAATCTCTTTGTAATTCCAAAGACATTTTTTAAAAACTGTACTTGATTCATAGCGCACGCACACACACACGTGCACACACACTCACAGAGAGACATTTGAGCAGATTAGAATTAGAAGTTGACAGTTTGGGGAACAGAGCTTGGTAAGAGCATGGTTTGACAGCTGAGAAAATGACTACATGTTATAAATGTGACAAGTCCCCAAGAGAGAGGTGAGGCAGGCCAGAAAGATGGCCAGTTTGATTTTCAGGCCAGAAAATAGATTTCTATTTAAACCCTCATGTGACCGGCCTTTTCAAGTTGAGCTCAGTGCGAGACAAGAGAATTCAATTTAGAATTGGCATTTTTCTAGTTTGCGTGAGGCGTCCTTTAGTTTGATGGATTGATATGAGAGCGCCTCGCTTCCTCTCTGAAGGGATTTTTTGTTTTTTCACATCACATCTGAAGGGAGAAGGATGTTGCGTCTCTCTGTATTGTGACCCTCCCAACTGGGTATTATAACACTTCAATGCACCAGTGAGAGGTAGTATCAGCTTGAGATGTGCTTGATCTCTTACATTTCTCATTGGAAGAGGGTGTTGATTCACTTTAGCTTGGGATTGACATGATGCAGTCTTTGTCTTGTTGATGTTGACAACGTTTGAAATCGGTTTTATGGTTGCATCCGTCTTAAGACTAAGGGCCCTGTTCAAACGATCTATAGCGCGTGCATTTAGGGTGTGTCCAACTCCACTTTTGCTGGTTAAACGGTGTAAAATCTGGGCGCAGAGTAAGGCGCAAGGCGCACAGGGGTTGTATTTAGTCTCTTAATTAATCATAGGTGTGTTTTGGGTGTCACATGAATTAAACCAATCAGAGTGTCATCTCCCATTCCCTTTAAAAGCCACGTGTGCCTGCACGTGGCGCATTGCTATTTAAATGGCGGACTCGGCAAGTTGGAGAAGTGAGCGTTTTTCTGCCAGACCATCTACGTCCCTGTGTGTGTAACAAGCAGAGCGTACGCGCGTTGTGAACCCGCCTATGTA
Source organism: Oplegnathus fasciatus (assembly GCA_003416845.1). Classification (NCBI taxonomy): domain Eukaryota; kingdom Metazoa; phylum Chordata; class Actinopteri; order Centrarchiformes; family Oplegnathidae; genus Oplegnathus; species Oplegnathus fasciatus. Next base: position 1,045,328 of record NTHP01000141.1, on the reverse strand, counting down.
GTTGCATCTTACTATCTGAGTAATGCGTCCCTTAAATAGCAGGAAGTCACTGCGCCTTTGACTTTAGGTTTTTGTTGGTCAATGGCGCAATTGCTCTCTGCTGCCTCAAGATAGCAAAGCGCCAATGATGCGCCTGACCACACTTCAATTTAAGAGCAACACGCCTATGAGCACACATATGGGGGCAAGTACATTTCCTACCTACACAATGTGGGCGCTGGGCGTGAAAATGACAACTGCGTCGGTTGGAAACTAGCAATGACAGTTGCGCTGCGCTGTGTGCTGCTTTGCGCCAGGTGTCAGATAGGGCCCTAAGAGTCTACAGCCGTACTAATAGTGAGGCTGTACTTAGGCCCCGTGGTGCTTTGACCTAGATGCTAACATGCTGATATTAAGCAGGTATAATGTTTACCATGTTCACTAACTTAGTTTAGTGTGTTAGCATAACATTTGCTAATTAGGACAACTGAGGCTGATGGGAAGGTCATTACTTTGCTAAGTATTGGACAAAGGGAAATTTTGACCTGATGATGGCGCTAGAGGAAAAGTTCAGAAATAACCAAAGTGATCAGAATTCATCCTGAGAGAAACATGAATGTCTGCACTGAATTTCATGGCAATCCATCAAATTGTTGATGAGATATTTCAGTCTGGACCACAGTGGTGAAATGACTGACTGACTGACATTGTAGTATCTTACCAAGTATAAGAGTATTATCTGGTAGAATATTGCTGGTTATTTTGGTGTCAGTGTGTGTATATCTTGATAATAAGAAACAGTTTCCCCTTTTATCACGAATCACCTCGTAGTTGCGGTGTGGTATAGATGGAGTTAAATCTTGAGGATTATAACAAAGCTGTGCGCCGCTACCTGCTATCAGGAATGCTTGCGTGTGTGTCTGTGTGTGTGTGTGTGTGTGTGTGTGTGCATGTTTGCACCAATCGATACAACTGGTATCACCCCCCCCACCCCCCCACCCTCCGAGTCTGTCTCCCCCTGCTCTTAGAGATAAAGTAGAGAAAGCAGACCTACAGCCAGACATATGAGTGGGATTAACAACAGGCGCTTATTTGGGAGAAGAAAAGAGGCAATAGCTAAAGATAGAGGGATTTCAACACTTTTCATTATTTTGTGGAGAATGTGTACAGCAGGTACTGTCAGGGAAAAGGTCAGAATCAATCAATCCAATGTTCTCTGCCAACCTGCCTCAAATTGCATATTGACTCAGTGTAACGGTCTCCAACTAGTGGATTAGATGCATGTTGACAACTTTAATGCTACAGTGGAGCTTTGCTGGAGAGGTATCTATATGCCGTTATTGGGTTTCTCAGGGAGTTTGAGTTGATGTTACTAAGCCCGAGTTGTTCATCTCACTCCTTCCCGCCCTATCTCTTCCTCTAAAACTTTCTCCCATACATTGCGCGGGTGTAAAAGCGAGCGAGCAAGGCGCTGGCAGTTATGCAGCAGAATGCCAAACATGTCCGTGTTTGTGTGTGCGTGCATGTGTACCTGACACCCGAGAGTTATCTCGATCTGTAACTGTCTGCTATCTGCAGGAGCTGTCAGAGCGATATATATAAGTGGTGTGCAGTTGCAGAGGAGGGCTGTGCGTCGCCTTGTTGGCTTCCACTGAGTTCGCATCTAGCATGTTGAACAGGAGGTACCGCAGCTTTGATATGTTGATGAGAGCCTTTTATGTTGTGTATGTGAGAGAATTTATGTGTGTGTGCCTGAGCGTGTGTTTCACTCTTTTGCTCAAGAGCAGGAGGGAGCGTCAGATGTGTTGTCCTTTCATTCCAGAGTCCTCCTTTGAGGTAAGAGGATCCCATGGAAACTTAACATTTCATTGTGGCTTGCCGCAGATAAAGATTGAATTATCTGTGTTCTCCTTAAATCCCCATTCAATTTTTTTTAACAGGGATGAAAGATTTTGTCTGTGGCGCCTGAGGAGCTGTGTACCCCGCTGTTTGGTAATATCTGAAATTAATTCCTCCACCCGTCCCAGTTGTGCCTAAACAATTCAAGGGCAGTGTTAGATCCTCAAATTGAGAATTTACTGAAAGGCCTTTGTACCACAGCCAGTGATAGTGTTTTTGTTAAGCATAATTCCATTTATCATTACTGTGTCCTCGCACAAACTGGGTTGTATTGCCCAAACAACAAACTATATGTGACGCTCAATCACAGGGGTTGTTACCCATTAATGGAAGTAGATTTTTACCCAGTGTTAGAGAAAAAGAAAGGAGAACATAATTCTTTGAAGTGAAAGCAGAGAACTCCCCTCTGAGTCGGAACAGAACGCAGGGTGCGAATGGAGAAAAGGTGAAAACAGAGGACTCTGAGGTTTTTTTGATACTGCGCAAGAATACTTCATTCTTTCCGAGTGAGGCTTGCTCCATAATTCAACAGCATCTGGACCTGAGCCTCTCATCTACACAACATTTCCACTATACACACCCACACGCACATTCACCTTGGACACTGTGTGATTGGCCTTTGCCCTGGCCCAGTAGATGGCCGTCTCGGGATGCGAATCCTTCTGAATGCAGATTCTGCATCGCAGTCTTTATTTCATCTGCAAATATAACAAAATGTCGAAACGACTAATAGAGTTTGGCAGTTACGCCTTTGCATGAGGTTAAAAGGGCTCTATATCATATTTTATGGGCCACTGGTGATTAAGCCAATAGTTCATTTCTGGGTTTGTGGAAAAAAGTTCTCTATAAAACTGAAATGAAAGTGATACAGTTTTCCTTTTGTATCAAAAAAACCCCAAACACAAACAAAAACATCCTAAAGCTGACACTTTAATGAAACCTACATGTGTTTATTTATTTATTTTTTGATTCACGGGGGTGGGGGGGGGCAGCGCAACAAGCTGTTAACACAACACTTACACACTATCATTTTGGTATGGGGAACGTGTTAGCAAACAGTGCCTTATTTACACCTGGGGAAGACATGAGCAACATTAGCATTCATTTGAAGCTGTGTTTGCGTCCACCTGCTGAATGTAAATCCAATATTCTCTCTCCGTTTAGCTGTTTCGGTCTCAACCAACTCTTGAGAAGAAATATCCGGCTCTTTAGCTGCTAAATGCTCCACAATGTTCAGCGGCTAGTCACTAACTGTGTCAGTCTGCAGTTTGGCGCTGGGCAGGTAGCGTACAGGGTTTTTTTTCTTTGAACAAAACTAAAAAGCTGCCTGCTCCAGCTGAAAATGTCCGTAACAAGAGCGATGAGAGCGAACCAAAACAGTTAAAGTGCGGGCCCCTAAACCAAAACAATAAGTTAAAAGATGATAAAAAGCTTTGTTTAGATGAGAGGAACTGCAGGGTGGGGGAATAATTCTTTGTGGGTTTGTCACTATGAGCAACAACTTTCACATAAACATAGTAATTTGATTCTTTGTTAATATAAAACTATTGATTAGAGCAGCTTTAAGTTTTTAGTTAAAATATGCTAGTTCATCATGGTGGTGCTTGCTCAACATTAAGGCTGGTACATTTACTATGTTTTGACTTTGTGTTTAAGAGTCTCATTCCTGTGGGTGGTGACCTTTTCGGCTAACAACACTAATTAAGTGTGTTCAAACCAGAGAAAATTGCATAGGAAGTGATTTCTGTAGTGTCACACAGAAATCAACAGCATAAAGTGACTAGGAAATAACACACTTTGGGAGATTCGGCCCATTTCAACATTTGCAAACAGCTGCAGGATTCAAGCCATTCTGCTGCTGCAGATGTAAACAAAAAGAAACAATCTAAGGCGAGCGAAGAAAGCGAGGGAGACGGAACTCACTCCAAGACAAGGGTAAATATTAATTCAGAAGCCTTCGCACTCGCTACTGGCTAAAGGACGAGAAGGTATTGAAATATGACTCAGACTGTGTGGAAAGTTAAAGATTCCAGCTTTAAGCATTAAAACGGGCAGAAAAGAGCTTTAATAAAGCAAACAGCACAGATGATTTAGTGTGGCCAACCTGACTTGTCACAGAGGCAATCCTTCTAATAGAACCACGTTGATTTATCACTAAGACTCTCCACAATAGAGACTGTAATGGGCTTTATTCATATTTTTATTTTATGAAACACGATGAAAGGGGTCATGGTGGCCATTAAGTGGATTAATGGCATGTGTTGGGTAAAGAAGATGCTATAAAGTCTTAAAAAGTTAATGCTGTCATCTGCGGACTGCTGTCCTGATGGAGTGGGAGGGGCCACGCGCAGCTAATAGACATAATTCAGCCAGGTAATGTCGGATCACTGGGGGACAAGATGGATATCACTTGGCAATGTTATGGGGTGTGTCGTGGTGTGCCGGCACATTTACGCAGGTTATTTATGCTCCATAATGAAGAGCATAATGAAAATTGGACACAACTATAAATATGAGCAGGGAAAGCGTAATGTGGAGGGATAATCATTGATGCAATTAAGGTGTCGTACACATGCAGTGTGAGCCTGGCCTCCCCTGACTTTCTCCTCTTCCTTTCACCAAGGCTGTATTTTATCCTGAAACATCACATTCAATCAGCTGGGGGATGTCAGCATAAATCCCCTGGTCTTGCACAAGGAGGCTGGCATTTTAAATATGTTAATGCCAAAGCAATAAAGTCTTCGGTTAATCTATCTCCGAGGTTATTGACAAGTACTGTTACATCGTTAGTGGTATTTCTCTGTCTTAATTGGTGTGTGGCTGTGCCTCAGTGGACACGGTGTGTATATGTGGGAGAAATGAAAGAAGAGTAACATTGGCTGCACATTTTTGGTGCTCTGTCAGAACTGTCAGTCTATGAGTGAGAGAGAGAAGGGAGGGAGGGAAGGAGGGAGGGAGGGAGGGAGAGAAAGTCGGGTCAGGAGATCTGGGAGAGAGAGAGATGGAGACAGATGAGAAGGGGAGTCCGGGAGCTGAAGTGACCCTGCGGACCAGATGCTGATAAACTGCCATCACTGAGCGCTCTGTCAGCTCTGGCTCTCATCTGTCACTGTCACCCTGCTGCATTTCACCCTTTTTCTCCTCCTCCTCCTCCTCCTCCTCCTCCTCCTCCTCATTCCTCTTCCCTCACCTCCTCTGCATCATCTTTTTTATGTGTATCCTTTTTCCTTTTTTCACGTTACACACACTTTCAGTATATGTCAATAGAATTTGTCTCTTCACACAGCTTCTATCCTCCTGTAAAGATTTCCTCACTCGCCCATGCTTGCGTTCTTTAAATACATTGCTTTACGTTTCACAGTAAGAGCGCTAAGCTCGTGGGAAATGACTCACAGCTGTGGCCATTATTCTGACAGACTCAGACAGGGCAGCAGACAGGGATGGAGGCTTTTCACTGAATATTTTGCATTTTTCCTCCACGTTGGACAACCACAGCAGTTGCTAGGTGCCAAACAATAGTCGCTTTGTGTTCATGTGAGAAAGAAGTCGCAGCAGAGCACAAATATGATTTTTTTTGATGTTTCAGTTTCTTTTGAAATATGTTATGAGTGGTTACACTTGGCCACGTTGGGGGAGAGAGAACTACATAAACTTTCAATACAAAGCCTGTATTGACAATAAGCTATAGAGATGATGAGTTATGATTTTGATGTTTGGAGTCTTAGAGCACTGGTGTATATGCTGATGCATGCAGAGTTGTGAGGATTAAGTGGGGTTAGCATATCCAGGTGGGGATGCACATAAAGTTTTTTTATTATTATCCCCTGACCCTTAACCTCTGGCATTAGTAGATTAATAGTGACTGGTTAAGTGGTCCTGTGTGTAAGTGTAGCATACTTTTAATGCGAGTGTGAGGTGAATGCTTGAACATAAAGCAGCCTTATCCTCACACACTTCATCTTTCTTTGAAACAACGATCTGATATGATGTGACAAAGATGATAGAGAACAGAGGATTCCTGTTATTTCTCCTTGAGCTTGAACGTATAATGCAGTATGAGGGTGTGGTGCAGTTTTAAGATGTCAAAAATCAAAGATTTGATGTAACATCTGACAAAACTTTTGTCTTTTCTTCAGGCCACAAAAGTATGAATGTATCAATGAAGAGTGTGAACTTGTAAATGAGTCAATTTTGATGAAGGGAAGTCAAACCATGCTCACATATTGGAGCCATGTATCCTTCGCTCTAAAAGTAAAATATGTAAAGGGACAGAGAATGTTGTGTCCTTGCTCGGCAGTCAGGGTTGGGCAGAAATCCCTCAGGTTAATCTGTCTAATAGCAACTATCCTGGCTGTCAGAACCAGGCTGGGACAACCACTTGCAGGCTCAGATGACTTTGTTTTGTCCCTGTCTGAGAAAGCCCAACTGATTGGGACTGTGTGTGTGTGTTTGTGTGTCTTTATGTGTGTGTGTGTGTGTCTCAGAAATAGAGCCACGCAGGCATTGATTTGTGTTTGGTGGAACATATCAAATTGTCCTCTCATGCTTGTACCCACTTTTCCATGGCAGATTGTGAATATGTGTGTTCTGAGCGTGTCTATGTCTGTGTGTGAGGATTGTATGTGTGTGTGTGTGTGTGTGTGTGTGTGTGTGTGTGTGCGCACAACATGGCATCCTGTTTCCCGGGCCAAACTCCATCATTTTGCGCCTGTCACATTCTGTTAAGTGTAGCTCACACTCCTTTCCTTAATTCCCCACATTCCCTTGTCGCCTCCAACGTCAATCCAGACGCTCATAAACAGCATCTCTCAAAATGGCATCCGATTCATTACACCCCACTACACACAAAGAGGGGAGAATACAACCACCTCCGCCCACACACACAAACACGGCAGTCTCTGGTATAGTGCCAAACCTTAAGCTTAATTTCTCTCACAGCCGACCTGTCTTTCCAATATTTTGTTTTGCTGCTGTCTGCAGGCCTCTAACATATGTTATGTGATGGACAACTTTAGATTTTACCACTGGTGATCCCATTGGTGTAAAGTGAACAGCTTCCCCTTGATACTTGTGGTAGTACTTGATACTCAGTGAACAGCACATAGTAAATTAAGAGTGATTGAACATTAATTACATATCGAAACTCTTGTTCTATTATCACAAGTGGAGACGCCTGCGGGGGATCTGCAGCCTTTGTTACTATATATCTTCACACTGACGATCTGTGAAGATGCTCAGTAAAAAGATTGCCAATCTGCCCAATGAGGGCTGTCGCTGTAAAATGTCAGTATAGCAGCCCCCGAGAAACGCATCCTGTGTTTCACATTCACACAACAACATAGCATCAAGATGGGCGATGGACCCTACAAATTCCAAGTGTGAGGGACATTATCCTGTCCATCACGACTGGGTTTGAGCATGGACAAAATGATCAATATCTATTATAACCAATTTAAATAATGGAAGTATTACATAAGCTGCACAAATTATTCTTCTGGCAGACACACAGACCTGACATATTTTTGCTTTATAAAGTTGTTATGGCTAATGTGTTGGCATTACCCACTTGCCTACCCAGCAAACACAGAGAAACATCATCCTACTGGAGTCATGTCCAATATTCATTAGCAAAACTTCTACGAAAATACGTGCACCTTTAGCTTACTCTGCTTTCTTCACAGGCTAGCTGCTAACTTTGTTTACCTGATGTTTAGTCCTGGGCAGGTAGCATACAGTGTGTTTATCAGCACTTGTTTGATTAAAGCTGCCTTGCACCTACCACTCTGTTCCCATAACGGCTATGTGTGTGAGCTCTGGAAGCCCGGTCCAGACGATGGCAGCTGCAAACACAGATACACGCAGCTCCTATTACCTGGTGCGGATAGAACTCTTGTAGTTGATGGTGAACACCAACTGTGTCAGGTGCACAATAACTACACAATCCAGTAAAGTCAAGTACGTTTTTTATCCATTCATCAATCCATCCATCATCTTTACCCACTTGTCCTTTGCAGCGTCCCAGGTGGCTGGAATCTATCCCAGCTCAAATTGGGTGAGAGGCTAGGTCGGTTTTATATAGATCGCCCAAAATCTCAAATCACACATTTGCCTTAGAGGGCTTTTCAATCTGCACAACAAAACCACTATACAAGGCCTATTCTTTGAACTGGGTCATGAGAATAAGTTTCCACATACTATGTGTGCAGAAGGTCTTGGGAACAGCCGATCAGTAGCCATGAAGGATTACTGGTAAAGCAGCCTTGCCGTCTGGAAATGTCACAAGTAAAAGATGAACTACTGGTATTTTACCATCTTCTATTGAGGATCAGATGCACGATTCACCAGTACAGGAGAGATAAGATTGATGAAAATGACATTTATATATTACAATAAGTTAAAATGCCAGGCTGGTGGAAAACTACAAAAATAAAAGGTTCAGTCCCACCTAGCCCCTTAAAATGTCCACATGTACTCCTGCACCCGCTAAGCAAGTGCTCAGACACACCATCCTGAGCTGAATGGCACTCAGCAGCCCTAAAAGAAGAAAGAATGTGATCAGGAGTGACACCCTCCTCAATCAAAGTTTATCAAGACTCAGCCACCTCGACTAAAATCCCACTATATCCTATAAAAGTGTCAACAACTTATGGGCCTAAATGCAGGTCGTCTCTTCTGGTTATTTGGTCGCGGTGAATTTTCTTTTCTTGTATTTGGTAGTTTTATGTGTGCAGTCTACAGGTTCACTCATATATTTCATTTGGTCTATTTTGGGGGGAAAAGCCTACGTTACGGTGTTTTCTTCAGTTTATGCCCGACCCCCCCTGACTTTATGACAGTCCGACAATATACTAATAAAAACTTGAGCACAGCAGTGCCTCACTATTGTTGAAGTTGAAGAATTAAAGCTTGCGTGCAGGTGTATGTGTGTGTGTGGGAAAGGAATTTCGCTGAAGGAAGGGTGAACTGCATCCCAACTCTTCCCCCACCGCTCAAGGCCTCCATTCATCCTCATAAGGAAGTGTCAGGCGGTGTCATCAGCTTCTTTATGGACGCTAAATATTCTGCTGCCATGACCTTTAGTACATTCAAATGGGCACAACAGTAATTCTCTGCCAAGCGGTGGTTAATTTCTTGCTTCCCTACTCACAATGTCACTCTCTGTTCTTGACAAATAATACATAAGGGGAAAGTGAGGAAAACTCACTTGTTCACACATACCTGCAGACATACATATAGCATGCTCACTGTGTGACAGAGGCCAGCTGATGGTCTTCTTGCCAGCAAAGTGCTGCATGGCCGGATGCAACTATTTGCTAAGCCACTTTCCAGACTTGAGTGTCTGCAGTCAGTGGAAAAGCAGAGGGAGACCATGAAGACACACTGAGTATTTTTGTCAGAGGAGCTTCCGCTCGCTGCTGGGCAAAGATATGAGACTAAAATTTATACACCACTTACACACCAGTGCCCCGAGCCAGAGGAAATGAAGGGGGTGGACTGGCTACAGGAGATCTGGCTAGAATCATTCTTGGGGGTTTCTGTCTCACCCACAGGGAAGCAATGATTACTATAAAGCAACTGCCATAGCAAGAAAAATGTGCCAGAAGAAGTTGTAAAGTTGTTCTCACGGCGGGCAGTGCTCAGCAGTCGTAGTCTGGTCGGTTCTAAACTGGGTTGCACCAGCTATTTGTAAATCCATCATGAAGTTTGTGTGTAAAGTCCCTCCTAAGTTCTTTGTAGCTACTAGCTAATTTCAAACTAGCGATTTACTAAATCAGGTGGCACCATTAAAACTTAACATACGTCTTAGCTAGTAAACACTTTAGCATTGGTTACTGGGAAATGTCTGTAGAGCTGTCCAATCTGGAGCATTCAGCTATGTAAACAGGAAGTTGCTGTAGCATCACAAGCTCATAAATAGCTTCCAAAAATAGTTTTATATATACTGTACATAGGCTATATGGAGAAATATTGGTGTTTAAGAGACAGTAGTATTTGTACAGTTTAGAGTTATTGAACAGCTGGTGTAACCAGTGGCAGTTGCCTATTTATACATCCAGCAGAAGCCGTGTTTGTGTCCACCTGATAAATGTATGTCCATTTAGTCCTTTTAGCTCTGTTTTTGGTCTCCACCAACTTCTGATGGACTACCTGAGGGATACCTCGCTCTTAAGCTGCTACATGCTACACGATGGTCACCTGCTATTCGCTAACTTTGTCTCCGGTGCGGTGTTGAATAGGTAGCAGACAGTGCTCCGGTGAGAGCTTTTTCGTTTGAAAACAGGTGTCTGCTACGGCTGGAAAACGAGTTCGATTAGAGTGCTGAGACTGAGTTAAAACAAGTTGGGGGCCATAAAAGTTGCAAAACAATGAGCTGAAAGATGCTCAAGCTCTTTGTAAAGCCCAGGCATGATAACTCTCTGTGGCTTCATCACTATGGACGCCCCCTTTCATATACACATAATCATTTGATCCATTGTTAATCTAAAAATATTGATTGTAGCAGCTTTAAGATTTCTTTTCATTGAAAAGGGCAAAAACAGTCTGAAAAGAAAGAAAGAAAAGAAGAGTGGTATAAGCTAAAAGAAGGAGCAAATGGAAAGTAGTGCAGGACAAGGACAGTGTTGTGACCACAGAGTAAACAAATGTGAGGTAATATACGTTTTAAGCCACAAATAAGTATATAGGCTAAGTGTCCTTGATTAATTAACTGAGAGTGACTCTCCATTTAATCACTGCCACAGATGCTGTAGGACATAAACTCCTTCCAAAGGCCTGTGTGTTATGATAGCGATACATGAACCTATGCCAGGACTGAGGATAAACTAAAAATATTTTTTGTGGTTGGTTAGTATTATGATGACACACCGCTGTAAACATCAACAAATGCTTTGAGGATTTGGAGGTAATCATATCATTATTGTTGATAAAGATGCATGACATTTGCTGAAGTTCCCTCAAGCCTCAAGAGGCACACAAAGTACACATAAAGTTCCCACTGATCTTTAATCAATTTATCCTGCAATAAGCTGCAGAAATAGGTGGTGGATGGTGCTGCATTAAAATTCTGTTTCATTTCACTTCAAAAGAGGCTTTTAAAGTCTGACGTATTTACCTTTGAAAATGGACCTCTTTGAATGATTCCTTTATTGGGAGTCCCTGCTGTATATTCCCTGGAAATATGTACATATATGTATTTGTATTTCTGTTATTGGAGTTTTATACCAGTTTGTTAGTTAGAACTATGAACTACAGAACGACAATACTGCACATTTCTTTGTCAGTGAATGAATTTTGTAGAACAAAAGGAATATATATTTTGTTCATGCATAGCCCATATAACATATAAAACAACATATAACATATAACACATGAAGTATTTCCTTATTTGCTGTTATAACAATGCTTAATGGTCATTCATTTACATATTTTGTCACCTTTTTCACATGTGCAAGCTCAGTTTGTGGCAAAGGAAGTGGTTCCCACTACATATTGGGTTTTATATGGTCAGAGGAAAAGTAAAAAAATACTTAAAGGAAAAAAAAACGGTTGATTTTGCAATTATTTTTACTCATACAGCAGTAGAGTCTGTAGGACCCCAAATGTTAGAGCATGGTCCCACAAGCAGCCCAGGAAAGCATTAATATTAACAGTTACAACAGAATAGAACGGGATACTAATGCATAATAGTGATGCAGAACAATAATTTAGTACATACGGTAGTGCATCTAGAAACTGACTAATGAGGACTGTTCAATGTTAAGTCTGAGACATATCCGTATGTTCAGAATCAGATTGGTTTTATGTATTTCTTTCATGGGAAACAGAACACGCCTAATTGTTAATTCCACTAACAGATTGCTGCAAAGGTTGCCGGCAATTGATTCCAGCAGTACCAAGAACAGGATTTAATCCATGTATCCTGCATAAATCATACGCTAACCTTGAACGTTGCTCAAGCCAAACTTTCCATCTCTATTAAATCTGTGAATTATAATTAACATTGCCGGCGAGTCCGGTATTAGTTGCTGTGACCATATGCTCATCTCCCTCAGCCTCACAACAGCTGAATCAGTGGTCGTCTCTTTTAACCAGAAAACACAATATGACAGCGTTTGGCAAGGCCTGTTTTCTCATCTTAATGCCACTGTTGGTGCCAAAGCTTCTCTTACTTTTTGATGAATTGGAGCAGAGCGGCAGTAGGTGGCAGTGTTGCTCTTCTGCAGTTCTCGCGCAGGTTTCTTGGCCTCTGCTAAGGCCCAACATTGATTAATTAGTTTATAAAATCTTGTGTAGACTTTGGTGTATTGGCTCTTGTCCGCTTTGGCCCTCCACCGGTGGTCGTAGGCAGATTAACAGATAAATGGATCGCCATAGAGTATTCCAATGTGTGGTGAAATCAATACCTATTGTCCAGTAATAGCTTCAGAAAAGAGGAGCTCTCTTTCTCCTTATTTCAAACCCCCACCCCCAAACAGTTATTCTTCAACACACCAAGAAATGGATCACTTTTAGAGAAAAATGTTTTTATTCACTTCAACATCTAAAATAACGTGTCATTATTCACCAAAATATTTCTACAAAAAAATCAAGGCTTCTTCACTGTCAATAATAACCAGTGAATACACTTTAACGTGAAAGAATCTATTGTGTCTTCACAATATTCATACACGAGGTGATGGAAAACCTTTGAAGCCTTCCTAAATTGCCATTGGTTGTTAAGCATATTGTTAATGTCAATGAAAATTAATTTCCTTTCATTTCAATTTTGTAAGGTCAACTAACTTTGAATAGCTTAGTTCGAGTCCACCATTATCATTAAATGTGTCCTGATTGGGACTGGCCTCGACTGAACAATTTATAGGCTTGAAATAGAACAGGAAATTGTGGGTGCAAACCTTCTGGGAAAATGATAAGGAGAATCCTCTCTTTTTAATGAATCAATTGTGTTTCAAGCAAAAGAAATTAATTACATACCTAAATATCGCTTATTGAAATAGACAAAGAAGAAGAGGAACACTTGGCAATTAGTCGAGATAGAAAAAGCCCTTAATTTGTCATATAAATGAAATAGGAAATGAAACATCATTAATTAGCAAGAACAATAAGAGTAGTTTTTTGAAGGATACGGCGAAGGGTAAAGGCATGTGTTCTTGATCAAAGCTCTTGAGCTGAATGAAGCTTTCTGATCAAATGAAACACTTAAATTTAAACAGCTCCATCGATAATGGATGAACACTACAATCGTTCCCATGCTAAATGAAGCCATGCAGTTGTCAGGAAGACATGTCCACGCAGATAGGTGCACTGTGGTAGTGGATGTTAATCAGCCTGCATCCCAAGCTGTTTAAATCACGTTGACTTGTAGAGGCTGCATCATCATCATTTCATTGGATGTTAGCAGCCCTGATGTGTACCAAAGTCTGTTCTTTTCCTCCCTGTCAGAATGGGATGATATGAAGATGTTAAGATTCTGTGGGTAACATGGACTGCTGAGTTTATCCTTCCTTCTCTAAGGAGAAAAAAAAATGTTATGACAGATACTATGTCTGTGTTTTCCGTCTTCCCTGACAACATGTTATGCATTTTTATATATAAAACCCTCCTCAAGTGTAACAGCAGAACTGGAGATTCTACAAATCTGTTCGAATCTAGTTCTTCGGCTGGATTGTTGAATAATTGCTGAAGCACCATTTTGTATTAGAGGGGGCAGAGTGCCCTCTTAAACCTAGGCTCTGACTTTTAGACAGCCTCTTTAAGAGAGTCACGCCATGAAGGTCATGACTAATTCAACACTCTGCACCCTGACCAAGCAACAAAAATGTCCCCAAGAAAGAAAAGAAAGCCTCTGTTAAACATATTTAATACCAACCGTGTGCGGATCTAATCACACCCATTCTCTTTGAAACGCTAGAAAATGGTAATTAATTTTTCATAGTGTGAATTAGAATCCTAATTTGGAAATGTGAGATCAAAAGAAACAATTTCAATAGCTGGCTAGTGGAAGTAATCCTTAGTGGCCAAGGACAAGAGGCTGCGGTGTTCAAGATATCCCCAGTGGCAGCTTCACAGCAGAATGCAAAGAGGGATTTACTGTTTTTTGCTGAATCACATTAATAAACCATGTACTTATTAAACCATAGCAATAGGAGGAATGAGTCATGCTTATTTTTTTATTTATTATTTGAACCTGCTGCTTTTTAAAATAACATATATAATTCTGCATTCCTAGACATGGTCCTTGCACATCACCATAGGTTGTATAGTGCATGTTTGACAAGTAGCTAAATAAGCAGCGCACACATTCAGTGCATTGCAATAAGAGCAATTGCATTAGGTTGGGATCAGTTCTGCAGGCTGGATGGAAAGGTCGCAGAGGTTGTGAATCACAGAGGAATCCTAATCAGGCCTTGTTGCAACTCTAATTAATTACAGCCCAGAGGGCAAGAGATCATACAGAGACCTACAAGCTAGCACACATGCAAACACTGACTCGTGCACACTCAGAAGCACACACACAAAAAGGAAAATTGTATCCCTGGATTGTCTTACACTGCTGTACGCCTATCAATCTGTGCTGTTGCATGCTTTCCAAGAGTTAGCTGATGAAGTGTTACTTAACCTTATATTCTATCACTTTCCCTCAGCCTGTTGCCCCAGTTAGAAATGTCCTATATTTCCAGATAATAGCTTTTGACAATCTCCAGTGCACTGGACTTGTTGCATCCAGCTGTTTTATGTGTGGGGCAACAGCAAGACAGCAGAAGTTTGTGCTTTAGAAACCATGAGAGTCACAGTCGCTTCATGGACAGTAATCAATGTCAGTATCTTTCAGTATTATTTTCATTGGGCAAAGTAGTGAGTCCAGAGAGAAACATTTCTTATCAATTTTGAAGAACTGGCACTAATACTTGACATTTATATATTTTATTAGGTTAACTCCTGTCATGGAAAAATCTGAACATGATTTCACATCAACTACTAATAAAAAATACACCATCAAACACCAAGTGTACAAAGCTAAGAGCAGCTCTTGAAAGGATAGTTCGACGTCTTGGGAAATACGCTTGTCCGCTTTCTTGCTGAGAGTTAGACAAGGAGGTGGATACCACACTCGTGTAAAGCCATAAACATGCGGCTAGAGGTTAGCATCTGGTTAGCTTAGCTTAGCGCTGGAAGCAGTTCGTTTGTTTGATTTATACCACAACCGAAGTGTAAAGCTTCATAATTACTGGACAGATGTGAGGTAGTTATCAAATGTCTTGTCGAACTCTTTGTAAGAAACCAAATGAGCCTGTTTCCCTAAACGCTGCGCTATTGCTTTAACAGTGTGGGTATTATTTTACATGTCTCCTTAAAAATATATATTCAAGCCCGAAGACTATACAGTGTAATATGATTGCATGTAACATATTACCCACGTTTTTAAAAAACCTTTTCAGAAAGGTTGTTGTCTGTTTTAATACTGGATACTGCACTTGTGTTTGTGGCAGCAGCATTAGAAAGGCCAGTGTGTGGGAGCTCTGATTAGCAGCGGAGGGGCCAGCCAGAGGCTTCCAGGGCAGCTCTGTTTGCAAACAGTGAGAAGAGCAAGGGCAAGCCAAAGCAGGAGATCACAGGGGTGTGTGTGTGCGTGCATGCGTGTGTCTGCATGCATAATATCTTTTTTTTTGTAAATTAGACAGTGATGAGTAAAACTTTGCTGACTCAAATTCTGGAAGTCACTTCCAGATCATCATTTGCTGTGAAATCGTGATCTTTGACAGGCCTGAGATCAAAATAGACTGATCAAAAAAAAAAAAAAATTAAGGTGATAAATCATTGACTAACAAAAAGGATGGCCATTATGAATATGTTAACCTTGAGTTTAACGTTTTTGCTAATGTGCTGAGTAGGTGAAAAACACTGACTTAACTTCAATAATGCCAAGTTCTCAAACTCATACTGATGCAGAGTACATATTTTCCTAATCGATTTGGGAGCAAATCCTCCTCTGAAGGCAAACAGGACTTTAGTATTCATGGGGGCATGTGTGCCTCTCACTATGTTAATAATGCTGTCTTCAGACAGGCTCAGGCTATAATGAGGATTCGCGAATTCAAATCACAGTCTGCTACATATGTCAATGCCATCAATATACCACAGCCCGAGCTCTACAGTTTCCTCTCCATTTCTGACACAGGCCGACTTCTTGACCCTTCCCACCTCAACAAGGAAGCAGTGGGGAAGTTATCGGTGCTCCCATCAGATAATGACAAGATGATGACTGGCCTCTGGCCCCGGCTTCATGGTTTACAGGAGAGCTGTTGGCAGGAAAAGGGCATAAAAGGAAAAAATAGAGAGGGAAATGGAGAGGTGTACTGCTATTTACTACTTGTCAACATATCAGCAAGTGTGATGCAACCAGAGGTCGGTGGTATTCAATTCTCTCCACTTTTCGAAAATAGACTTGCGATCTTTATTTTTGTATATCTTTTCCAGTTTCTCTGCGTTGCTTTTTAATTGTGTTTTCTTACAGCAAGACCCCATCTCTGCTTTAACCATGTTTAATAAATGTTTAATAGGATGGGTACATGAGAGTCAATCTAATTTGGCCTGCCCGCTCTCTGTGTATTGAACAGTAAGAGTTTATGTAAATGAGAGCTGGCTAGCAGCTCTCCCTCTGGTCTCAATGGATGCTATTTATTCACATGAAAAAAAGAGGGAGTTTAAGAAGGGATTGTTTTTACATCAAGACGGATGCTCGCATGAATTGTGATTTTTTTTTAAGGTTTTCGGTGTTCGGATGTTTGGTATTGTGAGCACCTGGGCAGCTTGAGCGCATTCCCTCACACTCCATATCGTCGTTATACAAAAGGCGACCATGCTGCAGCGTTTATTTGCCACTATATCCCCAGCTCTCTCTTTAAGCTTCCTGAGCTACCCCTCTCTTTTACACTTTCACTTCTAAATAGTTACTTTGAAGAATGAACTTCAGGTCATTATAGCCAAAGCACTTGATTAATTAAGTAGTTAAAAGAGAAGGCACAGAGCAATGGTTTGCTGCCTTTTGGTCAACACTTGTTTGCTACTGTTTATTAAAAAGGATCCTTTGGGTGAGGAGACCTCTTAAATGGGGTTAGAGCTTGTTGAAAGCAGCATTTCGTGGTGAATAATTGGATTGCGGCTTTGAGCACGCGCGTGTTTAAATGTTGGGATCGAACAGCGCCTGGGGTGTGTTTACCTGAGAAAGCTCTCCCCCCCTCCTATCCTTCTTTTCTCCCTCCCACCGTCCATCGCTCCTCTCCTCCTCTCTAATCAGTCTGATAAAGGATATCCTCTGCAGTCCCCCAGCCATAGCTCTGCAGCAACAGATTAGGCAGTCTGCACGTACGCACACATCGTCTGCTGCGGGGAGATGGTGGGCCGCTGGAAATGGCCAGGCCGAGACAGACAGAATTACAGATGGACAAAGAGGCACAAGCACCCGGCTGCAGATGTGTGAAGTGCACCCACACAGACATAGATTGGTGATTTTTTTCCCCCCACCCTCACGTACAATAAAATGTGCACACTCACACACAGGATGCATGCGCATTTGCACGCTTGCACACACATGTAAAGCACGCTGGCATGCACACGAGAGTTAACAAACTCTCAGAACTGAAGTACTCGACTAACAAGCAGAAGTGAGTGGCTCTGACAAATTGGTGTGTGCTGATGAATTGGTGTGTGTGTACTTTGGCTAACAACACTTGGAGTAATGAGCAGGTTGCCCCTAACGTAACCTGTGCATGCTGAGTTACAGAGATGGATGCTGCCTCGGAGAGCACGTGTGTGTGTGTGTGTGTGTACGTGCATATTTGTAAGTTTTATAGGGCAGCCAGAAGGATGAAAGGACTTTATATTTGAACGCATGACCAGGATCCTCTCGAGGTCATCACAAATGTCCTGGACTCTTTATGTGATCACTCCAGCACCAGACTATTTGTGTGCCTATAAACACCGAGTAGAGCAGGAGAGCTCGCTCAATGGCTTTTACTATTCTAGGGGTGTTGTGAGGAGACCGTTTGCTCATCTGCAAATGGTGTGCGAGATGCCAAGTCAGGAACATTAGTTGATGGTGTTGCTGATTTCAGACACGTTTTTATTTACTCTGAGCATGAAATTACACCACTCAAGCTGTTTGCGGCACTAGAAAGCTTCTGATTTTGTAACCTCCTGTTGGCACTTGGAGGTCTCCAAAACCATTGTTCCCAAAATACACATGCCAACACCACTGCCTCTGTGACAAACCTATCATGCTTTACTTGCAATGGCTTTTATAGCTTCATGGAACAGGGCAGCAAAGAATACTTTACAGCGGCGTCTGTCTGAGGCTGTTTGTTCATTAAATGCACCAGCTTGCCGGTTTATGCGATTCTTCATCAAAACAATGAATGCAGGCATATTCTTTGTGAGGTATTTATATTGGACAATGCTTGTTCACTCAGAATACACTCTCTCCGTGTCGGCTCCCAAGTGAGACAAGACTTGCTCTGTGAATCAGCTTGTGCATCATTGTGCCCTCATTTAGCCTTCCCTGTTGCTGAATGGAAGCTGTTACAGGCCCAGATTCTCACAACCTCGATAGCTGTGGCAATCAGCTTAAATCATACACTTTTATGACCTCACTCGCTATACCCTGACACACTGGACTGAATATGATGACATGCTTTATAATTGGAGAAACGCTGCACCTGATTCACCTCTCAGCGTTTGTGACTGTAGGTGGCTTTAGATTTACAGTTGATGGAGTTATTAAAACACAAGTCAGTGGTGCCTTTAATGCGAGTGGCTGTTTGTGTCGCGTGACACTAAACACACTGATTCACAACGCTTGGCACCGTGATGGTCACATCTCTCCTTGACCGGCTGGTTTATTTACGCAATAAAAAGGTACCACAGCCGTTAAAAGTCAGAGGTTTGTCATATTTAGAAAGTTACCTTGAAACAAAGAGCGGGCAGGTTGTTTGAGCTGAGCAAAACATCCAGGGACGCGGAAAGAAACCAAGCTGAGAGGGAAAGTTTTTGTTGCCGATATGGGCAAAATTGGAAATGTACGATTACAGAATCATGTGGAGAAAGGTTAAACCTCCGCACTATCATCCTGGGATCATGAGGCAGTGTTTCTCTTGTAAGTGCGCCTGCATTTACACATGCGTGCGAGTTCTCTTTAATAAGGTCCTGAACTTCATCAAGACACGCGGCATGGTGCCATTATCTGCACCCAGAGTGCCACGCAGGGCCCCAGTGGCTGATGGGATTAAGGAACAAAGAGAGTCATGGGATTAGTCGCGTACGGTAGAGGATGTCGGAGTCTGGAAGGCAACCATTTTGTTTACCTTTGTCTTTATTCTTTTATTCCATTTCCTCGATGTTGTGTTGTGACTCCCTGTCGGGGGGCGGGCGGAGAGTGATATCTTGTTTGGCTCCTGACAGCACCACTTGGAGAGGAAAATGAAAAGAGATGGTGATAACACAGAGACTCACGCATTCACACACACCTCCTGCCGGCCTGTCCACCCCACGCTGTTCATAGGGCAATTCAGGCCTGGCAATTTAGGGCTGAGGTAAAGTGGAGGGAAAAGCCTAAAATAGTGAGGCAAGGCGAAAGAGAGGGGAAGAGAAGGGAAAAAAAAGGAGACCTGGGGAGTGATTGGTGGAATGGTGAGGGACAGATGTAATTTTCAGACAACGGCAGGGAAGTGATGTAATTTTCTGGATGCAATTTGTGTGCGTGAGTGTTTGTGTGCCTGCATGCGTTTGTCTGTGTGGCGTATAATGTGGGACAATGCAGATGCTAAAGTAGCACTCGGATGGAGGACTCATCAGCTGAGAGAAACAAAACATGCCATTTTGGCACTTAAATTTTTCTGGGAGACAAAAATTGATGCAAGTTTCGTGATATAATGGCCACCTTCGAAATACAAGGGGAGCTTCCATCTTGTGTGCTGGCTAGTTTGGTCATAAACACATTTGTCTTCAGACCATATGAAATGAGCTTTCACTTTAAAACTGATGATTGTCAAGTAACTAATATTTTCCTTTTCTCTTCTCACTTTTCATCTTAACAACCCAGTGATAAAACAACAGGCACAGCAACTGTAATCTCTAGCAAATGGGCTTTAAAATTTGGGAAGGACACAATTGATATTGCTATCAGTGTAAATTGTGACTTTTATTTTGCCTTCTCTGTTGGACTTGCCAAACTAATGTTGTGCCGGAACAACACTGTTTGATGCATTGTGCTCCTGGCTGTCTTGGTAGACAATTAGTGTGACAGATGAATTAAAGAATACGAGGCCATTTTCCCCAGGAGATGGATCCCTCCTGCCTAAGCATATATCCATTTATGGGGGGCCTATTTTCATATCATAGGAAGGAGAAACATTAAAACTTTAGCGTTTGGTAATTGAATGGTTTAATGGCAGCACTCTCAAAGTGAATCAAGGACATCTTTGTTTTTTCATTTGAACTTTGAATACAAACTTTGAATGCAATGACACTGGACAAAAAGTCAGTTTGAAGGATAAGGCTGGCAATATTTTTGTTATTGTCATCAAACCCCATTAAAAGAAACCAATGAAATGGTTTATTCCTCTGTGCCGTAGACCCCCATTGTTGTCCAAATTAAAAACATGAACATTGGCACTGAGGTTAATTTTGAGTCAGTTAGAATTAGAATCTGTATTAATCCATAGCACAAGCACTATTTACCCGTTTAAACCTGCGTTCATTGATTTTTTTGGCCACTTGGGGGCAGCGCAACAAGTGTAAAAACAACATCGTCATATTATCACCTTTAAAAACTTGATAACTAACTATTGTGCACCTATTTACACATTCAGCAAACACCGAACAACATTAGCATTCATTTTGAGTCATGTTGAGTCGAATTTAAGTTCAATATACACTCTCCTTTTAGCTCTATTTTGCTCCACGATGTTCACCAGTGTTGACTGTCTCTCGTTTCTGGTGCGCTGGGCAGGTAGTGTAGTGTGGGTTTTTAGAGCCCTGGTAGCTGGAAACCAGGGCGATGAGCCAAATGAAATGCAAATGAACCAAAACAGAGTTGCTAACCAAGTTGTGGGGTATAACACCAAAACAACAGGGTTAAAGATAATGACATGCTTCGTATAGCTGAGGTGAACTGCCGAGGTGGGTGATAATTCTGTTTGTTACTATGAGGGAAACCTTTCACATTACACAATACGCCTGCGGCTGTTTTAGGAAAAATGAAAACGAAACTTAAACTTAAACACGTTTTTTGTGCCACAGGCAAGTGAAGACGGGAAATATTGATAGTATGTATTTCATGTATTGTTTTGGCCTTTTCATTGGATTTGTTTTTTGCAGATATATTATAAATACACAACTTCATCCTATAAAGTTATTTACAAATCCCAGAAATGTATCCACTACCATCATTAAACTTTCAAATGTTTAAACCTTCATCACGACTGGAGCCTCTTGTCTACCCAGTTTACTCTCCACCCTTTAATTAAAATCAGGATTTAAGGTGAGTGTCACGTTTAATTCCTTTCTCTATAACTGTGACTGATGGTGTTGAATTAATCTAAATAAAGCTGGTGATGTCATGTGATCGCCATAAACATGGCAGGGCCGGCTCCCGTTGTTAAACTGTCCTCTTACCTCATCCTTCTCTCATTATGTAGACAACAGGTCTTGAGGTTAGAGGGAAAAGACAGATTCTGCTAGTTACACCTTCTGCTGGTCTGTGCATTAAATGGGCTTGATAAGCTTTATTGGGCTGTGTCATCATGTGACTGAGTAGTTGCTTTAGTAAATCCTGTAGCCAGAGGTTACAGTGAAAGGCAGATATATTACGGAATCCCTCATAATCTGCCCAGATAATTGGGTAGTTTAAAATTAGGCCCTATAACCAATCACGGATATGAACCAGTTTTTAAAGGTGTAAACACACAGGTCATGACCACATGAAATCACAAAATCTGTGCAGCCAAGCAGATTTTATTTGAGCATTCACCTGAAGATAAGACAGCGTTTACTGGCTCCTCTTGTGACCTCCTCGTCCTTGTGAATCTCAGCGGGACTGTTAGTGTCTTGATGGAAGGTTACCTCCTGGTATAAAACACTCAGCCTCTGCAACAACAACTTTATAGAACACCTGTGGGAGCGGGATTTTATGAGCTCATCGGCTGCATGATTTTACATTTTCCAGTTGGCAAAGTGACATATGCTGCAGGAAACAAACACTCGAGTCCTCCAGACACCTGCACCCAAACCTCACGAGCGGCATGCAGATGACGGTAGTCTAGAGTCAGTCATGTTGGTCCATACCAAAATGCCTTAAGTGTCCCGCTGAGACAACACAACTACGATTTTAAAGAGGAATATAAATTAAAATAAGTCAACTTGAACCATGGGGCCAATTCTCATGAAGAATATTTGATGATTCTGCATGAACCACATATGCATCATTACGTTTTGGCACAATCAAAGTCAAAACGATGAGTCAACAACAGTTGTCCAAAGTGTTAATACTCACTTAGCACTCTTTTTTTAAGAGCCTCCAATAACTATGCCCATTTGCATGCATTTTGCATAACCGAGCTGGCAGAGGCTGACTTAGAAGAGCAGCAGTTATATATCTCCTTGCGGCGGAGCACCTCCATTCTTTTGGGGGCAGTTGAAATTCTGCAGAAGCCCAGTTTTCATTTTCATGGCTGCATTTACATGCTGTCCTACTGTCTGCCCCTTTGAGTTATATCAGGGGGCTTTATCACTTGAAATAAAGCAGAGATAAATGTTGCTGAGAAAGTGTAAAACACAGGCCTCTCAACAGTATCTATGCGTACTGTGTGTGTGTACACAGGCATGTGTACGCCTGTGTGTGTGTGTGTGTTATTTAATGCTCTAAATCTTGAGCGTGTACATGTGTGTGTAAACTATGAGCATTCTGCAGACTCGGCTGCTCACGCCGTTCTTGCGGTTCTGCTGAGGGTGCACTTTCAGCTCAGGGCTGCAGGAGGTCACCGTCTGACAGAGCACACACACACATGCGCATGCGTGCACATACACCCACGTTTGTACCTTTCCTGACATTTGACATACATATGGATCCAGCTGCCACTAAAAGAAGTCCATTCCCCTGGTGACATTTACCTGGGGTTAGCAGAAATCGTTAGTTAAGGTCAGTTTTATAACTTCTGAACGGGGAGGGGGATGTAACAGACATGACTATCTATATCAATCCACTGGGCTGTATAGCGGGATGCTGTATAGCCATGTGGGTGGGTGCTCTGAGCAAAAATGTCCTCTGAAATAGACCTGGCACATTTTGATGAACACCGTGTGTGGAAAATATCTCTAGAAACACAACTCTTATCCTCTAACAGAACCATGCTTATACTGAAATTTGAAAACCGTTTCTCACTGTATTCCTTCTATTAAGGCCCTAGATTCTGTTTGCTTGCACCTATGGCGCCTCTGTTATCTTGTTTGTACTTAAACAGTTTTCCCAGACTTGAGCTGCTTTATTTGGGGATGTTTTGGTGAACTTTTGAGCTCTCCTGAGAGGCTGACTCCACTCTCTCTGAAAACACAACTCTAGAGAATAACAGGGGGGGGAATCAAAGCGCTGAGTTCAGAAATATATGGTAAACACAAACACAATTGTGTATGTGTGTGTCTATATGTTTGCAGCTGAGAGGTAATGCGTACCAGTGGAGGGATTTATAAGAGGCTGATGAACAGAGGTCTCTGAATAATTATTTTTTAGACTAACTAACTATATTCCTCATAGACAGAAAAAAAAAATCCTCCCTTTTTATTCTATATACACAACCTTGATTTTCACAATGTAACTACTTACTATGGAGGATCCACTGGCTTGGGATTCAGTGAAATCTGATATGGTGCATAGTAATAAGGAAGTCTGCGTACAAAAGAAAATCCAACCTCTACAGCTCACAGATGCAAATGGATTCATTAGAAAAGCAGCCTCGCTGGCTCGCTTAGAATCAGTTGTCAGGAAGGGACAGAAATATTCTGATCATGTACCACTGGCGTAAGTTATTTCTTTCTCTCCCCCTTTTCTCAGTGATCCACGTCTCAACCGACCGGACTCGAGTGTCCTTGCAGACTCATAAGTGGTTAACTGAGGACTGCGGAGGATCACCAGTCATTTAATGACACAGCATGAAACAACACTAGGATGTAATGTAATATCACAGCGCAATCCGATTTAATCATACCTGGGGGGTAATTGATGGTGTAGGCATGGAAACGACACAAGTAAAATCCAATAAAGAAAATACAAGTGACAGATTTGGAAGGTAGTGATGATAAACTGCCATTCTCAACAGCCTTGCCTAAAACATATTTTCTTTACTGTACTTTCTGCCCACACACATACTCAAATGTCTGCACCTACAAGCAGCTACAACTGCATGCAGCTGAGAAGAACAAAGAGCTACTATGGAGAACAGAAATTCTTGCTTATATACACGATCTTAACTCTTCTCATCTGATGCAAACATATTGTATTCTGACCCAGCAGTAGTGAGACAGACTGCACAAGACACTGTTCATTTGCCAAGCTTTGCAGAGCTGAGTGGAGCGTGGACACTTTGCCAAGTCAGGCAAGACAGGACTGGACTGGACTGGATTCCCTTGTCGTGTCGCTGTGACTCCACATGCTTTGTTTGGCGAAGGAGGAACGGACACAGGCAGGTAGGACGCTGGCTACGCATGCTGTAGGCTGTGTAGAGAGGCTTCTTCTTCTTCTTCTTCTTCTTCTGTGCTCAGCAGTTCCTGCGGCTCGTGGAAACAAACTTTGTTCCAGTCCAACACGAAAGAGATTTCCTTTCTGTCAGCACAATTCTCTATTTTTGTTGGGTCTGAAATGGCCTTTCAGTGGATACACACACATACTGGAATTCTATTATCTATCATGCTACCATATCGTGTACATTTGTGCTCATGTCATTGTAAGTGTACACACAGAGTGATGCGAAGATGTGTTCCAGAAAATGAAACAGCATTCTCAATTGAGGAACAACAAGCAGTGAGATTCAGGGAATCCTGCTCTTTGGGCAGAGAGGAAACATTAGTAAGGGCTCAGGGAGGTGATGGAGAGGATGAGTGAGGAGTTTAAGGGATTTTTCAGTGTGTACCTGTCTGAGCCCTCCCTGTGGCGAGTGGAATAAAACAGTACTCAAATGGTATATTCAAATGATTTGATAATTGTATGGTTAGACTCCTAATTAAGGTAACAAATCCTGAATGCTAATGTCAAAATTTAACTTCACTACTACCTCCACAATTGCTGCTTTCAGTGCCGCCTGATATGTTTCGATTTTAAATATGGGCTAATTTATTGTTATGCATCAGAATTATGCTGTTACACTGATAAGGTCTGGCTGAAGACCAAAATACAGTGGTACAGCACAAGCTAATAACCATGCAAGGAGAGAATGTAAAGCCTCAGGCTTTATTTTACTTAGTAATGTTTACTGGGACATTTTGTGCACACACGTACACACAAACTGCACAATTATAAAATGGAGGAAATGTCACTGAAACAGAAAATGAAAGTTTAAATAAAACACGACAAAGTGTGTTCAGACAGAAAACGAATTTTCACCTTTGTGCGGTCTGCGTTTATTTCCCAAACAGCCAGTGTACCAACTGTACAGACGTTAGCTGTAAGCTAGCTAGCAACAGACTCAGTAACCACGTGTGTGGGACCGCGTCTGTGTTCAGCTCAGCCTCTGACTGAACTCACCAGACGCTTCAGTTCTTTCTGTCACGTCATTTGCGCCCACCCCGGACGAATTTGTGTGTAACCGTGTCGTTCCATTGACTTTGTATTTTATTTGTTTTTGCCTCAAAAATCCACCCCGCTTTCTGTGTGAACACAGAGTCTACAGCCATGCTAGCGGTTCTGTGAGGCATTAGTCAGGCCAGCGGTGCTTTGAGCTAAATCAGGGTTGCCAACAACCACATGCCACGCCTGCACCACATGACATAAGACATATGACAACCACACTGTACATTGCCAGATACATTGTGCCTGATACAGATACATAAACTGACTACGCCACACCCACAACCAGGGATGAGAGAACCCTTGTTCTTAAAGAAAGCAGAAGAAGGCCCCACGCTATTCAATTAAATTAAACATATGGAAGCTGATGTTTAGAAAAAAACCCTCATCTTTATTCATAACAGTTCATAAATCATTAATAGCCACTAAGAAGTTGTGCAGGAATGATATAATAACAATGAGATCTAGAGACCTAGAGACCATGGGTTCTACAATTTAACTAGCCATTACAGTGTTTCCACACCAAAGTCTCAGGTATTTGTGTAGAGGTTGTCAAAAATGAAACAATTACAAGAGAAAAAACATACAATCAAACACTAGGTGGGTGTCACAAACAGACCGGGTGCCCAAGTATATCTTAAACAGCAATACATCCTATTTTGAGTGCTCTCTATTATCAGTGGAAGCTACTTTGAAGGCTTTGTAAGCTACCAATTACTTCACACCGGATGAAGTTGAACTACAGCAAAGCTGGAGAAATCTAGCCACTCAATTGAGTTTATTGCAAAAAGTACCCACTTGTTCACAGGTCATACTTAAACGAAGGACAACATTGCAAGGAATGTTATATTTTTGGTGTTGTTTTTCTTGGCTTCAGTAGAGAAGCAATGGTAAAATAAAAATCAAAAATGATTCCTTTCCTTTTATGGCCCAAAATTGTTTGTAGTTTCAGTAGTTAACTACACAAAAAAATGGCAAAATAGTAATTTAACTATTTAATCACTATGCAAATATGAATGTAGTTGAACTCCTAGCAAGCTACTGCAAAATGTAGTTAAAGTACTAGTTTAATTACATGTAGTTCACAACTCTACAACAATGTCTACTGTTTGCTGCAGCAGCAGACTTTGACTTTGTTATTACCTCCAGAGCTGGTTCGTATTTGTAGCAGCATGGTTCAGTGCCTATACTTGAGAAAAATGAGGGTTCTACCTTTAGCTTATTTCAAAACACATATACAAAACACTGTTGTAATCTACATACAGTAGCTACATGAATGTGTGTCACTTGAGAAGCCATGTTGACAACAGGATTTCTGAATTACAATGTTACATACAGTACCTTTTTGTTTGCCTGCCTGGATCAATGAATGACAACCGAAGTTCACATGCAGGTCAAACGACAGAAGCGCGAGCGCAGAGGATGTCTGGAGAGGCGAATCTGATCAGCCAGCCTACCGTGCAGCCTGCGCGTGCGCCTCAGAGGTGCACGACCAAGCGCTGCGACAACTTGCAGTGCCAGCGCGCTAGACTAGATGACGTTATTCCCTGGCTCGCGCCGTTTACCATCATAGTTTGGCTTGTTAGCATACTAACATTGGCTCATTAGCACTAAACACTAAAGCTGTAACAAACTGCTGGAAAGTACAGCTAAGGCTGATGGGAATTTTTGCAGGTATTTTGTCATAAACCAAATGTTGAACAAATTAAAATTTTAAACTGATGATGGCGCTAGATGAAAGGCTCGGGGATAACCAGGGTTATTACAGTTCATCCTGAGGGGAAAATGTCTGTACAATTTTATGGTAATCCATATGGATGAGATATTTCAGTTATGGACCCACCGACTGACATCACCATCCCTATAGACTGACTAAAAATGCAAAGTTGCTCATATATCATTAAACTCAGTTTGTTTGTTTTGTCTCTGTATATATATCCACTCTATATGGTATTTATTCATAGGACTTTGCCTAAAATAATAATCATCCTGCAGTGCACACTTTGAAAGAGATATCTGCATCATAAACACATACACCATGGACACAAACTTTGGAAAAATAAGAGGATTCTCTTTAAAATTGATCCAAATAAAATGAAACAATTGAGAGGTTATTGTGAGGACACTGGTGAATTGAGCGCATTTGCTGTTCTCAGTGGTTTATGTCAACTGTTTTGTGCAGATATCCCTGGAAGTAGTTTGTCCAGGGGAGTTCTCATATTTTATTCACAGCGAGACAACATTGGCTGTTTTTGTGTTTTGTTTTCACAGGAAGGAGTAAGAAATAATAAATATGTTGCAAACAAGATATCAAGAGAATCAAAGTGTCTGCATGCATTTATCAAGTTTGTCAAACTTGCCACAGCGCTGCACGTGGGTATTTTCCTTGGTGTTCTCACTGAGCTACAATGTCACCCTGATAAATTAATTGTCTGCATTCCTTCCACAGAGACGGGGAGAAAGAGAGAGAAGAGGATGAGTATAGTGAACAGTAGGGGACAGTAATTGAATCGCAGAGTTATTGATTTAGCCAGAGTATCACTACAGGAGACCTACGGCCAAGATAAGTTGTCTGTAAAACTCTGATTAGCATTTACTGTGCTAATAGCAGGCTTACTGTAATTATGTTTTTGTTTTTCTCACATTCTCACTGTGCTTTCATTCCCCCTCTCCTCTTTCCTTTTCTCTCAGCCCCTCTCACATGACTCCTTTCTACCAATGTAATGTACAGTAAGTACTATTCTACTTCCTCTCCTTGTCTACTCCTCCACCCCCCACCTCACGTTTTCTCTTTGCCCTTTATCTTGCTGCCTTCGGCTGAAGCCAACACCCCACAGAACCTTTCTGCTCTCCCACCCTGTGTGTCTAATTCCCTTGGAGCCACAGTACGGAGAGCATATATATGCTTGTGAGGGTGCACACTTCTTCCAGCAGCAGTAAAGTCATGTTTCTCCCATTGGGCCCGAAGCCAAAGGCCAGCGCTGGTGTTTTACAACGAACCACCGTGGAGGCACGGGCGGAACTGCAGTGATGGCACTTTCCCACCTAAGTCCCTGGCCTCCCCACCACTCCCCTCCAGCCCCTCAGCCCCTGGGGATCCGTGAAGATAAGGATTGAACATCTCCGGATGCCACTTTGCATAAATGTTTAATAGCAGGGAAAACATTAGCATCAGTAATTAAAGCAGTAATTTAAGCCTAGACGCCATCAACAGGCGAGCTACTTCCACGCTGGAATAACACCACTGAAACACAGTAATTAGCTCTGCTTTGATTGGACGGGAGACTTTCAGAGAATGTGTGTTTGTGTGTGTGTGTGTGTGTGTCTGTGTGTGTGCACTTTTGCACATCGGCATGCGCATTACAAAGCAGGACGTACTTTTTGTGTTTGCCTACCTTCCATGCAGGAGAGAGTTTTGCAAATAGCTCGTGCTTGCACTTGATTCACGATTGATCGGCTGCTCGTCGTATGGCTGTACTCAAAATTGATTGCGTGCGAATGTGTGTACATACACCAAGTACGTGCATGTGTGTCAAATGGCATTTGACATTGGTTTGGACAGTGTTTAACATTGGCCTGAGGAGGTCAAATATTGTCTAGGACTCCCCTAAGGAAGCTGATGTTGTCCTATGTCATCATCCATGTCCTGCGAGCCTCTCCCTCCCTCTAATTCCCCCTAAACTCTAGACTCTAACCTTTCTATCTGTCTGGGACCTCTGGGACAGTACCCTGCATTCTTTTTCATTAAAGTGCTATGATAGCAATATGGCTGTGAGGGGGGATGATATGTTTTGCTTTTTTCCACTGGCATCAAAAATCGTTAGGAGTGCAAGGAGGTCAGCCTGGCTCGTATCTGGCTTTTAATGGGTCCTTAAAGCTAGGCCCCAGGGATGGGTGTACACAAACACACACACACACACACACACACACACACACACAGACACAAACTGCAGGGTGTCTGAAACCAAGCCAAGACCTTGCTCTCATCTCCCCTCTTTCTTTATTTCACTCTTTTTTGCTCATTCTCTCCCTTTCTCTAGCCAAATAGCTGCAGCCTTTGATGTATTGCAAAGACTATTGCTGGAGCATCAGCGCTATTCTATGATTCTAACTCATCCTTGGCTCCAGTTGAATCTGCACTCATGATTGTTACCTTCTCCGTTCAGTTCAATCTTTTTCTTGTCTTTCCAAAGCGTGCATATGTCCCGTTCAAGGTGTATTTCTATCAGGCTACTTATTCACTTATCAACACAGTTAAACTCATGACCTTTGACCTTTCAAGAAAGAGCACTTTTCACTCGTGGCGGCGCCCTGCTGCTTCTTCGCAGTATGCTGATAGAGTTTCTGTGCAGTTTAATTAAGCGTATTGAGTTTGCATCAGCAGTGGGGTGTTATATGGCCAGCTGGATACGCACACACTCACGTAAGCGTGCGCACATGCTCGCAAACACACATTCCCGCGCTGCCATGCACACTCCTATCCATCCCAGCTGACAGCTTGTTAATTGCCAGGGGGTTAACGGGAAGTGGTGGTGTAATTGCATCAGAGTTTTAATTTACCCTGGCCTCTTATTTATTTACCTAGCGGTAGATTTTAAAGCAGCATTAATCGTCTGGGTGCGTTAGGACAAAGTGGGGAATCGACAGGCTGGATGTCAGTCCAGATTTGGTCCAGACTACCTGTAGATCGTTCAGTTTGCAAGAAGAAATCACCTGATGAAATCTAATAGGGTGCTGCATGTGTTTGAGGCAGAATATTTAAAGCTTATTGAAAAAGAAGATAATAATTGAGTCACTGTGATGTTCTTTAAGGCTTCAGGGTCTTTTCTTCCTGAGCTGCTACAGTGTTTTATAATCTATGGCAGTGATGAATGACCAGCCTCTGCATAGCTGTCTTATTATCAATGCTTTGTGCTGCTAGACTATTCTGAAAAATACTGAATATTGCGGCTCATGAGGCCTTGATGCTTGAATGCGTGGCATTTTATGACTGCACTGACTTTTTTTTTTTCCTCGTCGCTTTTTTCACTTCTGACCTCGGGGAAACAGCAAAGAAGGAAGGCCTTGGTAATCAAATTTATTTGACAGGGAAGCAACTTAAAAGCTCTGCTGCAGACTAGCCTTTAGTTCAAGGCTTCGAGAAAGGAGGAGGGGGAGACACTCGAATACCTATGAAACACACTTTAGAAAAATGTCATCTCCTTGATCTATCTGACCACATTGGCTTTGAGAAATGACTAGATTAATTGGAAAATTATGAAATCTGTTTGAGTTAGGACTTCTTTTTGATGTTGAAGGGTTTGTTTGTATCTCTGTATTTGCGTATTTCTGTATGTGAGCTCCATGTGTTTGCTCACATTGTACAGCAGAATGACACTGGGTGAGGAATGTCGGGAAATAGGATAAATTCCCAGAAGCAATCCAAATCTGCAGCTTGATGCCTTCTGCCTTTATCTATCCCACCCCCTACCATACCCTGACACACACACACACACACACACACACACACACACACACTCACTCACTCACTCCTATGAGCCCATCCATCCATCTCCTTGACATGATTGTTCCTCTCTTGTTACTTTATGTTCTAATCCATCAGCTATGAGTAAAACGGCAATTACACCCGGCCATCGATGCAGCCAGCAGACAGAGTCAGAATTATGGCATGGTGCATTACTGCAAATTGCTATTAAAGTTCCTTTTTTTCCTCTAGAGCATGGGGAGCAAGTGGAGAGTAATGGACACTCATAATAAGGCACATCATTAGGATAGATTTAGTCATCTCACGGTTTTAATTGCAGCCTGCAAATTTTCCATACATGCAAGAGTATCCCGCAGAGTTTGAGTTGTGGTTTTCCTCCTGGTGCCCCCGTTGCCCCTGAAGTCAGAGTTCTCACTTTGTCTTAACTGGCTGTGCTGCTTCTGCCTACTTTTATCACTACCTCCTCTTTTTTCTCATCATTTTAACCACTTCATTTTCTTGTGAAGTTATTTCCAGTCAACCACCAGCAGCTGGGATGCATCGCTGACGATTTACAAGCGGACTGTTCATGATCTCATCCGTACTGCTGCACGGTAAAAGGTGAAACTCCATCATGAAATACGGCTTCACCAGAGTGATACATGAAACTCTGCGAGAACAGTCCCGAACTCAATTACTTAATGAGCAACAGAATAACCTACTAGCGTCATGCGTGGACGGGAAAAGACAGCATACGGTAAAAAAAAA
>NTHP01000141.1:990399-1013298 GCA_003416845.1 Oplegnathus fasciatus | reverse complement strand
AAAAAGGGAGAGTGATAGAGGATGGATGGAGAGAAAGGTGAAGTGATGAGCGGTGTCCTATAAGCCGGTGCTCCAGGAGATGGATGGTGTGTGTGTGGGTGGAGTTGTCCTTGGTGTGGTGCTGATTGTGTATGAGGTGGTGCTCAGCAGGACAGATGGTGCTAGTGGGCAGATGAGTGAATAATGATGTTTCACCACAGTGCAGTAATTACCTGCTCCTAGGCCCGCATGGCCGAATGCATGCGTGCATGTGGATGCTTGCACACACACACACACACACACACACACACACACACACACACACACACACACACTCATACATGCCCTCATGAATCTTCACATTCATATACAATATGCGCACATAGGCACACACGCATAAATACTAACATATACAATACTGACAACGCTGTGCTCCCACTCTCAGGATTGATTTAGAGACATATCTGATGCAACACTCTGCGATGTGCTTAGCGACGTGAGGTGTGTGAGATATTTAAGCACACATTTTAAATCAGGCTAAATCTGTGCACCTGCATGTGAAATCACCTCACTGAAATACGAGTGCATGGTGATCTTATACCTACCGCACTAGAAATTGTTGGGGTACTTAATGAATCCCACAGTTGGAATTTGGTGTCTGTAATGCAGTCATGTAAATCACAGTCTTTACACCCTTGGGGGCTACATCCAAACAGACAAACTTCAGTTTCAGTGGGATAAATCTACTTCTTCAGCATTTAGGCATCACAGAGGGAAGAAAAGCAAATGCTTCTGGCTTGGTGCCCCGTCAACCACAATTGACAGTGTTTGCTGGTGGGAAGCCGGTGAGGGATCATGTCTTCATTGCTGCACCTGGTGACTCCTACTGGTCGGTCGGGGAGGATTAAAATGGTAAAACAACAAACATGGTCAAAACATTATTGCATCAAATAAAGTTGTTGGTGCAGGAGTGTGAGAACATGGACCTGTGCTCTTTGAGCTTAAGTCACATACAATAAGTGTATGCATTGCAAACCATACATACACCACATGTACTGCAAATATTAAAAGCCCAGAATACAAAATATTGTGTAATCAAGGATTACAAACTTAGTTCACTCACTAATCCAATTCTCACAATATTGACATAAACAATAAAGTATTGCTGGAGACATAACATTTGTTCTTTTCTTTTTTTAAAGCTGCTCTAATCAATAGTTTTATATGATCAACATGTGTATGTGAAAGGAGTTGCCTCACGGTGACGAATCCACAGATAATTATCACCCACTCTGCAGTTCCCCTCAGCATATGGAGAATTTCAAGTTCTAATAACTTATTGTTTTAGTTTTATGGCCCGCAGCTTTACTGTTTTGATTCACTCTCATCAGCGCCATTTCCACCAGCAGCAGGCAGCTGTTTTCAGTGAAAAAGTTCTAATAAATCCACTGCATACTTCCTGCTCAGGACCAAACAGCTGACAGACAAAGTTAGCGACTAGCTGGCGAACACAGTGGAGCATTTAGCAGCTAAGGAGACAGATATTTCTCTAGTGAATATTGGACCTACATTTATCAGGTGGCCAGGCACACGATTTCAAGTGACTGTTAATGTTGCTCCTTCTCTGATTTATATGTAAATAAGTGTTTGCGAACAAGTTAGCCATATCGACTTAAATAGCGATACTATGTCAGTGTTGTGTTCACAGAATACTTCCACATCAGTTTATGCAGGTTTATGCAGGTCAAGAATATTTTTAGTACTTTTAGAAAATGTATTTTAAAATGTAATAATAAAAAGAGTTTTTGACAAGGTTTCCATGTACATTACACGACTAACAGCATCATTTGTCAGGTCGACTTGGGCAGTATATGTGCAAAACAGTTCAATGTGTGAAAGTGAGAATGCAGAAAAGTGAAACGGGTGGAGGAAGAAAGATGAACTCGTAATATGTGATTAATTCATGACCCTGCCACCCACCCACACACACACACACACACACACACACACACACACACACACACACACACTGGAGCTGGCAGGCCAGTCTATGGCGAGACTACCAAACAGACTTTTTCATGCTGCTGGACTCACTGGGAAAACAGTTTCAGATGGCCAGTCGTGCCCTGCTCCTCAATACTGCCAGTCCTCCTCTACCCTGTGCCTTGTCCTGGGTACAGATCAGTAGGGATTTTGTTTCATCACGAATGAGCTTGATTTTGCTTTATTTATTTATTTTCTTGTTTACTTACTTACTTACTGGGGCATAACAAAATATTGCAGTTGCCCCAGTAAATGAGGTCTAACAGCACCCTCGGCAAAGACGGACGCACATAGGATATTTCCCTAAATGATTAATGCTCAACCATCTAAACTTCACATAACAGTTTTTAAGAGTCACTAAAGTGTGTCAGACCACCACGGGTCACACAGACTACCAAGACCATCATAACAAGTTATCTGCAACATGCCAGGCACCTCTTCATTCATTCTGTCCATGAGATGTAGAACTATTGTAAAATATTGAAATAAGCTTATATTCAAACTGTCAGATTATTTACCCTGTTGTGTAGCCTGCACTAACGGCTTCTTGTGGCTGCTTTATTTTTTATTTTGTTGGCGTTTTCTCTCTGGAATCTCAACTTCCTGTCAGCTCATTTGCATAGAGTTATTGGTGTAGCTTGACACACTGGGGATTTGTCAGTAGCCTACTGTATTCTTCTGACATGTAAACCGCTGTTTATAAAATATTTCTTTGCTGTATTAGAAATTGAAAAAGCACTGGCACATAATGAAAGAGGTCCTTAAAGGTTTAGTTTGAGTTTTATTTTCATCTTACATGTGTTTTTTTTATGATCAGTGCTTTGGGTATAGTGAGTAAAGAAACACACCCAAACATACACATTACCAAACACCAGCTGACCGACTTTTATGGTTGATAAAATATTTAAGATAGTTGCTGCAGCGCTGACTATTCCCAGGTGCTATTATGTGGAATTTTTAATAAATCTCTTGGTTGAGCTGGATTTAAGAGTCACCCCTTAATCCAACCCTGCACTGAGTCTGCCTTATTCACATGATTGTGTTCAAGTGGGATCCTGCCCAGTTTCAATTATTAAATATCAGTTTCTCTACCCTTTGAAGAGTACTCTGTTTCTAAGTTGGGGAAAAAAAAGTTTGAATAAGCTGTAGAGCTTGGTGTGACATGACTTCTTCAATGCTGTGAAACACCATGTTCAAAAAGTTTGAGTCTAAGACATGAACCTAGTGATTTAAAATTAAATTCTTAAATTCTATACTGACATTCAAGTTTGAGGATACGTTTTTATGTATTTGCACAAAACTCAAAGTTAAAGCTGCACTAATCAATATTTTTATATTAACAGTAGATCCAATGGCTTATTTGTAATATAAAGGGTGTTGCCCGACAGAGAATTATCACTTATCGTTTAAGTTTAAGTCATTGTATTGGCTTTATGGCCCACAACTTTACAGTTTTGGTTTAGTCTCACCGTCAACCTCATTTCTAGCAGGCAGCTATTTTCAGTAAAATACACAGTACCTGCCGAGCACCAAACGGCACACAGAGTCAGCATCTAGCAAAGGAACATAGCTGAGCATTTAGCCGCTAAAGAGTTCAGGAGTTGGTGGAGACCAAAACAGAGCTAAAAGAAGAGTGAATATTGGACTTGTATTCATCATGTTGCTCAATGCCTGCTGGATGTGTGAAGAGGTAACATATCAAGCTACTTTATAAGGTGATGATACGTTAGTGTTGTGTTTACAGCTTGTTGCACTGCCCCCAAGAGGCCAAAAAAAAAAGTCAATTTCAAATGATACACTTTAATTTGATTTTTGTATCAAACTAAATAATGTTTTTCTCAGGAAAAACTATGGCCAATCCACTGTCATGTCACTATTTGAATATGGAGATGTGATTGCAACATCTCTCATCCTTTAAAGCCAGTAACTACAGCCCCAGATCCCAGGACTGGGATATATAGATACTCCACCCTTCAGTTAGGAGCTGGTTTCCAGAACTATGCAGTACACTCACTGAATAAATGCTCACATCTACAGTATAGATGCGAGGCATGTGTGTCACTCATATGTCACCAGTTAGCTATTCTACATTCTGTAGCTGGTCCAGACAGCAACCACTTTATCAAAATCAGCTGCTGGAAAGTCACACAAATTACCCACAGGAACCTACTACAGAGCTTGAAATAGCAATCAATTTCACTGCTATCACAGCTGATGTCATATGCAGTAAACACTGCTGTGCATAGCTTATGCTAATGACTGAGACGGGGAGGAGGGAGCGGGGAGAAAGATGGTCCTTAGATGATAACGTCCTTTATTGTGATTGGTTAAGTGATGAGTACTGGTGGAAGATGCCAAATAAATTTGCCCTTGGGACACAATACTAGACTCTCAACAGTAGATCACTTGTAATAGTGATCTATACATATGCCATCAGATCATAGGATTATAGCTTTCTATTGCAATGCATAGAAAAGCCCTCAGGGACCTTTTCTTAAGAACATCTTAAAGACAACAGAGAGGATCATATTAACACATTAATGTGTCTTTGTAGATTTCTAACGCCAGCTGTAATTGCCATCATCTTTTTATATGTGCAATGTGTATCCCAAAAAAACCTTTGCTTTTTTTTTTAATCTCTCATCATTATGATTAAATAGTGCTGCAATCTCACATCATTAACGAGGTCTCTCGCTTTCATGGCTCTTTACAAGTTTGTTGGCTGTGGCAATTCTAATCGGATTTTCAATCTATTGCTAGTTCAGGCTCGGCGTATGAAAGGAGGCGAGATAAAATTAAATTCAGGCTTTGTTTCTCTCACAAGATTTTTGGAAATGAGAAAATGAATTCGGCTGTCAGGATGTTTGTGATTAGGCTTAAACGGGGGTGAAACAATGTGCAACTCTGAGCCTGCAGAGGCGATGACCTGTCAACAAGCTAGGCTGCAGAACACAACTACAGCCTCCTCTGATCATCCCCCACCTCCTTCCCTGTCTCCTCTCACTCTCGGGGGGGATGTATCCTCATCTCAAAGGCCACTGCGTCACTCACTCGACACATGCTATTTTCAGGAGGAAGAAAACTCGCAAGTTTGTTCCTCCCTCTGATTTCCGCCTCTTTTCATCTTCACTCTCTCATCCCCCTGTGGGCTATGTAGTGTTGGTGGACTTGTTGCAGATATACCATACTCGTCAACACAAGAGACCCGACTTATATCTTCTAGGAGCATCACAGAAAGCTCCCTGGAAGATACCTCAAGGCAGTGCGCCTCTGTAGCCGCTGAGCTGTTGGGAGCTGCTTGAGCGAAACGGTGTGTTGGATAAAAGTGACTGTACCGTCTGCGTTTAAGGCAAAAGTACGGTACTCTTATTCCTCACTGTTCTGAACAACAAGTGTGTAAATTCAGATAATTTTCTTCAATCAGACACAAAATCATTTGCTACAGATGTGAAGGAAAGATGAACAAGAGCTCTCAGTGTTCTAACATTGATTTCTGTTGCAGTTACCCTAAAGTAGACCTTTTGTTAAAGCTTCAAAATCATAAAGTGGACTTCCCGCTGCTCTAACTGGCTTAATTGTCTTATTTTATTTGTCAAAAGCTGCAGTACCTGGAGTCTTTTTGTCTCAAAACAAACACACATGAACAGGGACATACACACTAACAGGTGGGACAATAGAGAATGGAGGGACGCGGGCAAAGTGCGGTAGAGGTGCGTGTGTCTGTGCCTCTTCCTGGACTGATCTGTAACTAAAGTGGCAGGTCTGATCTTGTAAAGGTCATCCATGACATCAGGACTCGGCTGCTTTAAGCTTGATGCGTATTGGTGCTGATAGCCGCACCACTGGTGAAAACCCTGTCCTCTCTCTCTTCCTCTCTTTTCTTTTCTTTGGTTTTCTCACTCATTCACACACACACACACACACACACACACACACACACACACAAATAAGGACATGTGCATAAGCAAGCCTCAGGTATTTAGTCCATCTGAAAAGGTCAGTCCCACTCATTCACTCTCTTTACTGCTGACCAGTGGGAGTGTGCGATAAAAGCTTTCATGATGTCCTGCCATGTATGTGTGTGTGTGTGTGTGTGTGTGTGTGTGTGTGTGCCATTCAGGTTTCACCAAGAACAAGCGTCAGGAGAGGAACAAGTCAGGACAAAGTCAACACAACAAGCACAGTACACTAACGGAGATTCGGACCTTTCATCAGCCACATCTTTCTTGTAGCTGAGACTTTCACTGTCATATAATCTTAAAGGAATAGTTGGACATTTTGGAAAATACACTTTGATATTGATACCACTCTCATAGGGTAAATCCTCAAATAGTGGCCTTTAACTACTTCAGTGGCAGAGTGAACCAGGCCTTTATTTGGAACAGGTTCATATTAATAATTTCCCCTGTTCAGTATTCAGTATTATGTACATTCCCACAACACTAATTCCATCAGTACAACAGAGTCATGTCATACTCACCACAACAGAAATACCTCTTACATTCACAAATGAATTCCAGCTCTTTCACTTTCTGTTTTTTCCCAATAAGCTATCATGAATGCAACTCAACACTTCCAGCAGATTTTTCACATTGAAAGTCTTCCAGCATGCCCGTTAATCGGAAGGCTTTTAGTGTGAACAATGAACATCGATTGGGAAAAACAGAAATGTAGAAAGAATGGAAGTAATAGGTAAATGAAACAGGTATTTCTGTTAGAAATAGAAACACGGAGCAGCAAAGTTGCAAGTATGATGTATGATTATGTATGATATTACTGATGGAGTTAGTGCTGTGGAAATGTACATAATGCTTAACTTACACCATGTGAGAGCTGTTGTTGTAGGCTACAGGTAATGTCAACCCCCTCAATGTTTTATTTACCCGGCCTTAATTAGTGACCCGTCTTTATTTCTTGGTGCTGGCCAGACTCTGCCATAATTTGAACACTGCTTTTTATATGAGAATTGACAGTATCTGTCCATTCAGTATTAGGCTAGAGCTGCTTAGCTTATGTTGGCACAAAAGCTGGAAACAAGGGGAAACACCTTTTGTCCGGCTCTGTCCAAAGGTAACGCAATCTGCCACTTGTTGCCTGCAACCTCACATTGACTTCATTGTCATCGGGAAGGATTTTGCTCAGACAGAGCCAGGCTAGCTGTTTCCAAGCTACGCTAACTGGCTGCTGGCTCCAGCTTCACATTAAATTACTGTTATTTTCCAAAATA
Source organism: Oplegnathus fasciatus (assembly GCA_003416845.1). Lineage (NCBI taxonomy): Eukaryota > Metazoa > Chordata > Actinopteri > Centrarchiformes > Oplegnathidae > Oplegnathus > Oplegnathus fasciatus. Next base: position 1,006,049 of record NTHP01000141.1, on the reverse strand, counting down.
TCCAATAATTTCTTTAACACAGATACTCCGTATTACTCTATTATTCAACAGAGATGTGCCATGTAAGGATATGGTTCAGTGTGCAGCGTTAGCCATGCTTGCTACAGTAGTAATCATAAAAAGGAAATGGAAAGAGAAAGAGCTGTTTCTGGTGTGCTCACTCATTTCACTCTAATGGCTCAAGGGCAGGAGGCCTTAAGAGGGGACATGCAAATACATGAGAATGTTTGCCATTGTTGGTCTAAAGTACCCTCATGTGTAGTCCCCCTGCCTGCCTGGTGTGTACACACTATATTTGTTCTGTGCATTTCAACAAACAGCAGAGCGCTACTCAGTTGAATTAAGGTGAAAAGCAGAGTGGCGAAGTTGAGGGCTTTCCGTTAATGTTAAGTAGCTTTTTTCCCACCGGGAGCCCCGAAGCTCAGAGTACTCTAATGACAGACGCAGAGACAGCATGGCCTGGCTGGACCTCACCATGGCAACTGCACTCATCAAGAATTACCCAGGATGCTTGTTGCTCTGATGTGACTTTTTCCCTAAACCTCAGAAGTTTCCAGCCGCTGAGCGGTTTATGTCTCTTTGTTTTGTCCTCTCTTTGCTGAGAATGATGAAATTCAGAGACATTTTTGCTTAACCTTCATAAACTGTGATGTGGGGACTGCTGCTGCCACCCATTTTTAAGAAAGCTGTGTACCCCCACAAACTCATACACACAGTCTATCTCCCTTTCCCTCACTGCCGGCTTGTGTCATGATGAAGGCTCTGTCACTCCATCCTTATTACCGGAGGAGAGGTCAGTGCAAGTTCACTCTTACATCACTCAGACTCTGACAGCAGCAGCACTCTCTACTAAGAAAGAAAAAGGAACAGACGTATAGAGAGAGGGAAAGAGAGAAGGAGAGAAATGATTCTAGTTTATGGGGGCTATATCCATCGAAGCAGCCCCGTCTCCCACTGCCAGCCATTGTTGGTGTGAACTGAAGGAGTCAGTCAACCAGCTGAGTCTTGTCTGTGTTCGCCTGCCATTTAGTGAGATGTGGGAGCGCGGAGGAAAAGTGGAACGAGAGCAGTACAGCACATATCACAGGAGGAAGCTTGGGCCTGAGTGCTTCTGTGTCCAGAATACCAAAAGGAAAAAAACACCCACAGAGAAAGAAGGATCTCTCATATGCTTTTATAGGAGGCTGTATACTATTTGTTGTTACCCAAACTTCAGAGAGCATTGATTTCCAAGGAACTGGATATGGGGAGCCATATTTTTCCACTTTACCTTTTCAAGTGTTTGTTTGAAGAGTGGGTATTGAAATCCTTCCTGTGCTGCACTATTTTCAGCACACCTGGAGGGCATCTAGCACTGCTGTTGAACATATGTAAGCTCCAAACCATGCTTCCTTTTTTTTTTTACTTTCCCCATTTGATCAATTACTTCTTTATTCTACATGACCTCTATTTTGAGCTTGTGTTTCACTTCTCTCTCCAGGACCTGCCCTCCACCCCTCTTTACTTTTGACTTCTTTCCCCTTAAGTTACTCTGCTTCCCGGACGCTCTTTTACACCCTGTAGGAGAAAGGTAGCGCCGCTGCGATACCTGCGCCTAGGTTCCTTTCTAAATTCTTTTATCTCCCCAGGTAACCACACCTTCTCCTCTTTCCCTTCCTCTGTCCTCCTCCTCCTCCTTTTCTCTTCTTTTGAATGGTATAAGCCACAAAGAGAGTCATGGTGCAACACAGAGGTCCTCTGCTCGCCTGAAGAGAAATGCAGGATAGAGAAAGGCCAAACTTTGTTTTATTATTGACATAATCCTAAAAGCTTGTGCCTGTGAAGCCAGATCAATTTTCTGCACCTTATCCTATTATTAAAAGCTGGCCTGAGGGCTAAGGACACCTGATCTTACAAGGAGAAACAGAAGGAGAGAAAAACACGCAGCGAGACACACAAACACCAACCCCCTCTCCTGCCAACTCTAGCTGATAAAACATGTATCTAGTATGAATTTGATTTTCCAATACTGTCATTAATAGATGAGCTAGCTGGTGCTGGGGTTGCGGCCTGTGGAGCGGGCAGGCCTGCTGTAATACTCACAGACAGGAGCGAAGATAGAGACAATCACGGCTGCTATGAACAACACTTCATCACTGTCACGTTTGGGCAGAATTCAATTTGCAGATGTCGAACTCACCCCCCTCTGTCTCTGCACCATGTCTGGATTGTGAGAAAGGCACACACAGGCACACGTGTGCACGCACAAACCCCCACACATACACAAATGGTGCATGCTCCCTTATTATGTGCTTCTTACAGTACAAAACCATATCAGGTAGAGATAACTGTGTTGTTCAGAATAGTCAGGGAAAAGGGGGGTTGAAGAGGAGAAGAGATGCAACCCAAACCATTTCCGGTCCATACGTATGATCAAGGTGCTCTTTTGTGCGCTTCATGCTATATATACTGTTATATACTGTTGTGAGTGGTGTACCACTGAAGTGAAAATGTACAGCTCTACAGCAGTAAAAAAAAAAAAAAATTAAAAGCAGGGAAACTTGCTTCTTTAAATTGCACGATGCACAATGTGTAATCAGTAATCAGAGGGATCTTTCACTGCAGGCTGCGGCATTTGAAAGCGGTTCAGTGTGCATTTTCTTAACAACAATAAAAGAAAGAATTTATGATTTTCTTAATAGTTTGATTTAGTAGACTCCAGAAAATTGCCAACCAGGAAACAGCCGAGTATAAAAAGAAATCACCCATCCTGCAATTAACATAAATGATGGAAAGTTTAATCAACCAACAGCAAATTATGATGTGACACTAGGCGAGCAGCAGCGTCAGTTAAAATTGTGTTGTAGCATGCAGACATGTATAGTCCGTGTTAACAATACCTGTCATCTGGATGATGTGTACGCTCGATGGTGTATTGATGTTTATAGATTATTTCAGCAAACTGACAAGGTTTGCTGTGCTTCATTATTAGTGCTTGTTGTGATTACTGCTCTCCGCTGACAATGGCAGAATTTAATATTGATGTGCTCATATGCTAAGTGATTAGCTCCAGACAAACACATTTGAGAAGTAGTATGTGAGTGAGAGAGATATGACACATTATCAAAATCAGTTTTGCTACTTTTATTGGCATGGACCAGTCATGAATATATAACGCTTAAGATTACATCCATCACATTTCAGTGTAATTACTTGTACATATGGGTACCAATGAAATATTTACTGTGCACAGGGAATAAGGGGGTACCAAATTTGTATTTAGGGGGGACCTAATGAATTACACTGTAAGTACTTTTTAAATCACCTGGTACATATTAATTAATTACAGGGTGCAGAAGGGGCTACGTTATTTTGCAGCCTGCATACCCTGTAACTACACTGTAATTACAGTGAAAAAGGATGAATAGGAAACTGCTTTATTATACATCCCACATATCCAGGACCTACACTGTAATAAGAACGCTTTCTCACACATTTTTAATGCAATGTTCTGATTGTAGTGTAATGTTGCCAAAAAATTGCCATTACCTCGTCTGTAATTCCTTATGCATGCTTTTCAAAAACAAGACTAGGTCAAACCTAGTATATGGCTGGACCGTGTATGGTCAGTGTGTTATATTGTGGCCAGATTGTTACAGGCATAGTCAGTGGTCATGTCTATAATGTGACTTCCTGGATATTAAATGTTCATCTGCAATTTTCTGTCATAGTCCCGGTAATATTTGTTCTTAAAGTGTACTGAGGTAGCACATCACATGACTAAGCTACGTTGAGTGAAAAAATGTTATAAATGCAGTTGCAAGAACAAAACTTTCCACTCAAGAGGTTTGATTTCAAAGAGAACTTATTCTAATTCTAATTATAACTATTCTAATGATCTATTAACTTCCCTGCTCTTTCATTCGTTTATATCTGCGGGATGTCTCTCATTTTTCTGACTCACTCTATGTCTGCGTTTTGTCAGAGTGGTTGTTATTTGGGGTGTTAAACTTTGTGCTGTCCCTCACTCTCTGCACAGCTGATTTCTTGTTTCTCTCCTACTCTGCTCTGTGCTGGACTGTTACCGTCTGTAAACATCGTCTCGCCTTCTCACAGCAGCAGGTTTTATCTTGTTTTCCAGTTTCCTTCCCTCATGGTGAATATCAGGTATTGTGCCATCTGTGCCATATGATGTACTGTGATGCGCTACTGCGCTGTGACGCATTGACGGAGTGACTGATTATCATTTCACGTGAAGTGGGTGTGCGTTTGTGCTTGTGGGTATCGGAGGGATATACAGTATATTATATTTTATGAGAATTTCTGAGACGTTCCTTCCATGCACTCGCCTTAACATCACCGCCAGTCTCTCGTCTGCATTTCCAATCAATCCCATTCAAAACTACACACGCTATGGCGCTGACGGAAGGGTAGACTGCTCCTTCTCCTTCTCCTGGCAATCCTTAAATTGGCACTATCCACCCGTAATACTAGCAGTAGGTTTAGAGTGCGGCGTCTGTACTCATAGTGTAACTAGCTACGTAACTAATGTCCCCGCCGATACATTTTGAAAGAGCAACGGCCAATGAGGAAACTCAACACTCGGCTGACCAATCGTGTAACTTCGTCAAGCAGTCAGTCACTCATTCATTCATTCACTCGCTCACTCAGTGACAGACTTTTGCGTTTGTAGGGCTGGCCCTCTGCAGTCCAGCCAAAAAGTTGACAAAGAAAATTGATAAAATTTTTACCTCTTGTGTTGAATTTATGAATGGCTCGCACACCTCTCCTTATAATGTTGTCCAATAAACTTCAGTTAAGCATGCCTGTGTGTGAAAATATGTGTCTTCGGCTCCTTAAATGTTTATAATCCGATGATATGACAGGACATAAAAGCTTGTCTTCTTCTCTGGCATCAGTTTTTATTGAAACATAAAAAACATAAACAGAACTATTTTACAGCTGTTGCAATAAAAGTCTAATCATCTGCATATAGCACACATACATGTATTGTAGGACCAAGTTTATTGAAGAAGGTTGAAGGGGTGTTTTTGTATCGACAGAAACTAATAAGATTACTAATGTGAAGCCTAATGTGAGCTGGCCAAATTCAAATTCATGCAACTTGGAATAAGCTGGCCCTGTTTCCTCTCATTACACGGATAATAAAAGTTTCGAGGCTGTCAAACTTTCTGAAATAAAATCAAGACAAAAAAATTCAAGATCTAATAATTGTAAATCACCCTCTATCTGGGCTTGTTTGCCTTTTACTGCACCTTGGTTTGAAGGGTGGACTGGACAGGAAAACTCCAGGTTGTAATTCTGATATGACAGTGTACCATTTCCCTGTTAAACCAAAACACATTCTTCCTACCAGACTCACTTCTCCACCGAGATTGTAAAATCAACACGTTGAGAAAAGTTCACGTTCCTTTGTTGCGCGCTTATAATTTATCGCATACAATGGATTGTTTTTCTGTCTGCGAACTGACACAGTAATGGCTGCCTGTGATGTATTTGACCACTTTGCTTCTTACTTTCAAATCAACACACATAATAGGTGGTGATTACGCCAGCCAAGCTGCACAGCCACAGCAAATATTTCCTCTAAAGAATGGGACTGTTTGAACCCCTTTCAGGCCAACACAAATGGAATCGATTAATAATTGCCTTTTCTCCTCCAACAATGATTAGTTATTTCATGTTGCCATTTGTGTACCGTTTGATTTGTGTGACTAGTGAGGCAAAGTTTATGCGTGTGTGTGTGTGTATCCAGGGACTCAAGCCTGTGATTTGTTACGTTGGTACCTGCGAAATGTATTCTTAATTGCGTCGAAACCTTGTTACACCCGCAGACTGGCAGGTCACAAATAACTAGCCAGCTGCTCAGCGACTGTAGGCACAAGGAGAGAAAGGAATATAAATGGATGGATGAGAGAATGTGAGAGTTTGGAGGGGGGGAGTATTTCATCCCCTCATCAGTGAGGCTGCAGGTGTCCTGCTGTCAGGTCTGGGTGGGCAGGGGTGTGATGTGAATGTCTGATCTTACACCCCCTTTCTTTGGAGGAGAGGCCGCCTTCAGGCGTTTTCTATATTCAGACTTACTGGCTCTGGAGCGTGTTAGCACGGTGAGTCCAAACAATACAGTAGATTAGTACAGTATAATGGTGCGATGAAGTTAAATAAAATGCAAGCAACTGTGGAATATTTATTTTTGTGTCTTATTGATGTAGCCTGCAAGCGTTAGCCATTATTGTTGCTGATTTATTAATGCATCCACATATGTTCGGATGAGAAAAAGCTTCCCCTCACTTCCTTGATCAGGTAGATCAAACACTACACAGGGGACACCTTGTTAAAATGTGCCATTGATTCCCAGCCCTATCCATGTCTTGGTGATTATGAACAAGATTGGAGTTTTAGCTTAAATAGAAATGACTGATGTTTATTGGCTGCTAATAAGCTATTACCTCAACCTTGCTGCAAGCTAGAAGTCAATCCATGCTCATTTCACTTGTAAGGAGAAGGGAGGGGTGGCAGGGAGGGGTGGGAAGAAGGATGGGAAGGGGGGGGGTTGGAAGTATTAAGGAGACAGAGGGCAGAGTGAGATAAAAAGCAGAGAACATCCGTGTTTGTATTTCAATGTGCTGAGAGTAAGCCGCAGCTTAAAGCAATTTATATACCTGTGAAAAATGTGCCAACCATTTAATGGCTGTGGAATTAGCTGGGAATGGAACAGCACCTATTTCAAGGGCAGGACTGCTTGCAGATAAGCATCACCATTTACTGTAATATTGGAGCCAGAGGATAGAGTCCTGTTACAGAGGAGATTAATGAGGCCTGCGTGTGGGAGTGTGTGTCTGTGTGGATATTGTATTTATATCTTTCCTGGAAATGTTAAGGTTTCCAGGAGCAAAGAAATTAATATTTCCTCGTTTTTGACACAGTACACCACACATGAATTGATTGTTGCCACTGCTTTGAAAGGACTCATAACAGTGCCATCCGGTGGCCGCATCTCTCCTGTGCACCTGCGTGTGCCAGCACTCATAATTGAGCCAGCATTTTTGACCTGCCCTGCTTTGGCTTATTTGCAATATTTGTGTCCGAGCATAGACGTACTCAAACATTCATGCACTCACACATATACCCACAGAGACACACACAATTTTCCCTATTTGCTTTCCCCCATTTTTTTTTTTGATCAAAAATGATAGATGAGAGTACAGTTTCTGGTGTATTGATTGCATGCTTTTATGGAATTACATCTTTGGAGCAGGTTGGGCTTTATACGGAAGACAAATAGGCCTGACTAAATGAGAGTAAGCACAATCCACCGTGAGCTGGCTAGAGAGATTGGGCGAGGGGGCACCTAAGGGCCAGGACCAGTTCCAACACCGCAGACAGACATCCATCCTTCCTCGCCTTCTGCATGTCATCACTCAGGAAAGAAAGATAGCGGTCCCCGAGTGGAGATTTTTGAAATGGAATCCACTCCACTTCTCCTCCTCTGCACGCTACACTCACTGATATGGTAACACACAGCAGCAGTGAAAGCAACTGTTCAGCTTGATGGGTTTCTCCTGTTGCCACAACATTTAAATGGACCCGCTCTATTTCCTTTATTGATTATTATGAAAGCATTTCATTATACAGGAAGTTATATGGCCGACAAGCAATTATGAATTCAATACTGCAAATGTAAACTGAAATGTGTCTTCAAGGCACGTGGGAGAGGTGAAAAAGTCATTAAGCTTGCTCTCCAAGCACAAGCTCCCCTAAACACACACACACACACACACACACACACACACATATAAAGTGTAAGGGGAGTGGGAAATGCCGCCGTTTTTGGACATTAATTCACTCACTTGGCTGGCAGTGTGGTGTTGGGGTAATTTGGTGATGGCAAGGCAGTCCATTATCAGAATCAGAAATATGGAAATGGTGCTTACTTAAGCTATTTCACATGGAGGGGTTGTAAACAGTACACTGAACCCCCCCTACCACCTGCAGCAATGGAGAGCTGATGGAGGTAAAAAGCTGCATCTTCTATTATGTATTAGGTATAAGATAGTCATAGAGCGATTCATTAACAATCTGAGATGTTTAGTGCGTCCCAGTGCAGTAGATACTTTGTGATGTAGTGCTGCATGAAGTATTTTCTTGTTGTGTCTACACTACATGGACAAAAGTATGTAGACACCAAAACATTGTACTCGTACTGTATGTGATTGTTGAACTCTTTTCCAAAACAATGGGCATTAGCATACTGCTGTAACAGCCTCCACTCTTCTGGGAAGGCTTTCCACAACATTCCCATTCCACTTCATCCCAAAGTTTTGGATGGGGTTAAGGTGAGAGCCTGTGCAGGCAAGTGAAGTTCTTCCACGCCAAACTGGCCATTTCTTTATGGAAACAGGAAGGGGCCTTCATCAAACTGCAACAAAATCGGAAGCACAATATTTCTCAACAATGTGGATCCCAACCTTTTTGACTCGTGACCCTCTATGGTGAAGCAATGCCTTTTCACGACCACCTGGTTACAGGTTGCACATGTCTCTGAGCTGTGAGTAGTTCAAGCAGTGTCATGTTCTCAAAGTTTTAAGTTAGTTTAGTTCGGGTCTAAAAGGGGTAAAATTGTCCAGCATTTCAGAAGACAAAAAACTTAGATTTGAGAATCAGATAAATGAAACATAATTTCGAGTGTTGCCTTGTCATCTTGTGACCTCTCAGATTTATCTTGTTATCCAGGACCCTACCTCAAGGTTGGGAACCACTGGTTTCATATAGGTTGTAGCATTAAAATTTCTCTTAATCATGCCTAAGGGGCCTATAGCCTAAGCCATAAAAACCAGCCCAGTTACCTAAACTGGAGGGAGGATTATTCACTGGATTTATAGCATTAAGCTAACTTCTCTATGTCTTCTGTACAGTACTTTGGTGGAAAGAACAATTAGCAACAGTTATCTGTTACTGTCCTTCAAGACAAAACTACAGTAGGGGTAATGACACCAATCCATCCTACTTGTGCTTCTTACAGCACAAGATGTTCATGTGGCTGCTTTATGGACCACTGAAGTGAAGAAATTGGTATCCCTGCCTCATATCGGCCTCTTTCATGTGGCCAATTACCCACATGAAAAAGGAAAATACATCATTAAACAAATTTGACCCATGAATGCAACCCAAATTCCCAAGAGCTGTTTTTGCCCAACCTTATTAAATGTTTTGGGTTTCCTTTCATCATACTTTTAGGTAAATGTGGGTGAAAGCTACACCCACACTGGCTTCACGTGTTATCTGTAGCACTGAAAAGCACTGAATGGGAATTTAGATGAGGGAGAGGGGACACATTGCAGAGGGATATTTAACCTTTGAGCCGTTTCAGACATGGATTATGCAAAAGCTGGAATAACTAATGCTGGATCATACCCTGAAAACTGCAAGCAATTGAATATAAAATATATTGTAACATTAATGCTGCTTAAAACACACCATATAAGTTAAAAAAGTTTTTCACATTTAGCAGAAAATGGACATGTAACTTCTCTTAGGCATGAGTGGAGAAGAGGAGAAAAATCAGAGGTAGATGCAAGGCAGGAGAGGGAAGTGAAGATTTGCGCTGTGTTCTTAGCGCTTCAATCCCCTCGAGTGATCCCGGTGAGCGAGAGCAGAGAGAAAAGGGAGAGATGTTCCTGCTGCAATGTCTCTGCCTGATTTGTAACAGACCGATAAGCTTGGCAAGCATCCCTGCAGGACAGCTGACCAATGGCGGCACACTTCCCAAGCTGAGAAGGACAGGGGGGAAAACACGTGCCGCATCACACAGGCAGCATGCAGTCCCCATCTCTCAAAATCTCTGACTGTCATACATGAACCGCCTCCAAGGACATAAATTTTTCAAGTGCGCCGTGCCGATGTTATTTGTTTGCAGTGATTTGATATTCCTCCATATGAAAGCCTGTTGGGTGGCATGTCTGCAAGCGACGTGGGGTTATCACATGCATAAACATAAACAAAAGGAAATAAAGCAAAGCAAAGGGAAAAGATAGCTTGCGCATACTTTTTTCTCCAATGCAAACAATACAGTTGGTGGTAGTTAATGCAGTGGCTAAATACATGAATTATAATGATGCCTGCAGATATCTTGTGTAAATGGAAATGGATTTAAATTGTGACCACTGAACTGCAAAACTGAATGCAGGACTGCTGTGCTCAAAATTGTGCACTGGCTGAAGCCCCGTTGCTCTGGGCATAATTGTATTTGCCAGTTATCATTGCTTGTCCCCACGGGCCGCTGCTGGTAAGAATATCTATTGGACAATAATATTGATATTCGATTTGCTTAACTGAAGTCGCTCTTCTTAAATAACATCCGTTATACACTACCCGTTATACACTACCCTGGGAGAGTGTGTGTGCATGAGGGCAAAGCTACAAGAATGATTCGAAAGGTTGGCCCTTTATCAGAAATATCACCGGGAGCAAATTAAACCACGTGGAGTCAAATAGCCTCAATAAGAGGTCTGAAACGACTCAACACAATATTCTCCTTCCACCAGGAATCTATAAATGGCCCATTTAGCATCTGTGACCCCAATGCCTGCTACTGAAGGAGAGTTATGGCCTTTCAAAAGGAAACTATCATAGATTTTAGTGAAGTAAGAAAATGTCCCCAGGTACCGCTAGAGCAAATGAAATTATGCATGACCTCCTCATTACTTGGCTTAATAAGTGATCTATGGACTGGGAACAATAAAGATCCAGATGTCATGGAGACGTATGAACAGAGTAGATTTAAAAAAAAAAAATAGGTGATGAAAAAAGTCCACAGAGCTACATATTCAGTACTGTAAGAATGCATGAAAGTGGGAGACTATTTCCCCTTCTTTCTCTTTGTCATTCAGACACATGCGCACACGCACATACCAAGGACTGTGATATCTGTCTCTCATTGGTATTCATTGACCCTTGAATGGAGAAATGGGCATCACAGTTTTCATTTAATCAGACTCTTATGGGGATCAGCTGTATGCTTGTGTGTGTGAGTGTGTGCGTGTGCATGGTGGACATAGGCTGTCAGCAGATATTAACGCAGACTTGTCAAGGTGGAGGAGCAAAGAGGGTACGGAACCTGAAGCTGGGTTAAGTAATTGGATTCTTGTTCAATAAAAGTTGGGCTGAGAGTGTGTTTGTATGTGTGCATGTGTGTGTGTGTGTGTGTGTGTCTTTTGTATGTGTGTGTGTGGGTTCATGTGTGCTTGCATGTGTGTGTTGAAGGAGGGGTATAATTGGTTTTGTGTGTTTTGCATGTTGAGAGGTATCAGCATGCTTGGGATTTGCCTTGCAGGTGGCAGCAGGGGTTTTCACAAGGGGGTGAGGCTCCCAAGGGGGCCACGAGAGAGTTGCATGGGCAGTGCAGAAGAAGAGACATGAGGCAAAGATATGGTGCAAGGTGAAAGGGACAGGTGCATGGCGGTGTTCTGAGAACAACGGGAAGTTAGTTATTGTAATCTGGCCCCCTGATTTGGCCCGCTTAACAACACAGTCAACAGTTAGAGCTGCAGCTGTGAAACACAGCTCAATTCAAAACCCTTTTCGCCCGATTGCTGCAATTTGCATAAAAATTTGCACTCTTTCTCTGAGTCATAACTCAGTCAAATCTTAACACACAGACATGATACATGTCTTTTTAGATTCAGTATGACTTACACTTTCCAGTTTGGCCATTATATCTAAACAGCCATAAATGAACCTAGAAATCATAGAAAAAAAGACACTCCTTATAATTGCAGAACTTGCCTGAGAATTATCACGTTTTTAAGTTTTCTTCAGTATCAAAGTCATCCAGTGATGGCTGTTTTTACAAACATGGATACATTGCAAAAAGAACTGTTAATACCTAATTCGGCATACTTTTAATGGTGCCAATTTGTCAAAATGTAAACAAATATATAGAAACATGGCTCAAATTGTATCTCACAGCATAGCTCACTGAATCCATAGCAACAAGATACTTCCTGTTTACGACCCCCAGCGTGGAGCATGATTAAACAGTAAATAGTGATGGGAGTGACAAAATCCATCAACATTAAGTTTTTGTTGTTTTTGTTGTTTTAATCCATATGGTTAAATTGTGTTCAGTGTATAAACCCAGTAGCTTTCTCTGCGTAACTGTTTCTTTATAAAAAAAATCAATAACCCAGAATTTCAGGGTAGCGAACAATCGATGCCATCGCATACTCAAGATCTTTAGTGCAAATCGCAGTCTTATCTTCTGCAGTCCTCAGTTTTAGAGCTTGTTGAGTTTGGCTGACATACACCAGACCGCAGGGACATCTCAGTATATAGATAACATGCTACTGCAGTTTATAAATGACTGGATTGTGAATTGGGTGGGTGCACAGACTCCTTTGCATCAGTGCAGGTAGAGCAGTGAGCACAGTGACCACACTGATAAAAAAGCTGGCAGGGGGAGATGGTATCCAAGTGGACAACAGAGGTTTGGAAATATATGAATGGACGAGAAGATCTTTCAAGTTACGTGCTCATCTAAATGAAGTTAGTGTGGATTCAGAAAAGATATCCCTTAAAAAAGGATTGTTTTGTAGGACGTGTCAATATCTAAGCATTGTTTGTTTTATCTGGACATACGCTTGATTCTAAACAGTTGAAAAGCAAACTCCTGAGGGAGTTTGGACCTGTGTATATAAGGTATCCCCTGGCCTCGAAGGGTTTCTTTAGTTCAGTGGGTTTTCACTGGAAATTATCATCCTCACTGTTCTGGCGTAGGCTGATAAATTGTCCTATAGAGATGATTTTAATAAGGTTTCTTGAATGATTCTTGTCCGCTCTGAGGAGCATGTTTTTGCTGATTGGTTTTTGGAAGACGATGGTTTTCAGTCTGCTGTTTGCATATTTGGAAATCGTGAAATCTAAAAAGTTAGTATGTTTAATTTGTAATCCATAGGAAGCTCCTATGCCCTCTCACAGGCTTGCCTTAAACTTTATTAAAAACATCCCTATAGGACAGTTGTGGCATTGTAAAACAATCATGCAATTCTTGAGTGCTGCCTCTCCAGATAATCAGGATATCGTCAATATATCTCTTAAACACAGCAATTTTAAAGAGGAATAGATTTGCAGGATTGAAAATGAATTTTACTTCCCATGAATTCATTTTTTTTGGGGGGGGGGGCAAAGGAACTTCCTATGGCTGTGCCTCGTGACTGCAAAAAGTATTGGCCTCAAGCTTATGGAAAATCATTGGCAGACAAAATATTAGGCGGGTGTTTGTTAAGATAATGTGATAACGCTTTTAAAGCAAATGTTGAGGGGATACTAGTGTACAAAGTCTGTACATCAAAAGCAGTTCATTGTCACTGCATCCAAAATCTCCCATGGTGGACAAAGCAGATAAACAGAGTATCACTGAGGCACACTCCTGTAGGCCCCAGTCAAGCATGAACCTGTCTCTGTCTCTCACACACACCTCCACATACACACACAACCACTCTGTGACTTGCAGAAATAAAACTGACAGGTTAAAAATCATCTGTGAATACCCCCATGGTCTTAATATCTTAATAATCTTGAGTACAGCAGCAGCAGTGAAATCCTTCATCTATCCATCTACTGTCTCATCCTCATTAGTGTCAAGCAGACGACAGATTATGAGCGTCTTTCAGCTGCTCCCCAGGAGTCCCCACACACTCCTACACCAGCTGGAAGTTATAGTCCCTTCAGTATGTCCTGGTTGTTCCCGGCAGTCGGCCTGAGCCTGCTCACCCCCTAAGCAGTAGTCCCAGGAGGTGTCTCTACCCAGTCCCCGACCCACCTCGCCTGCTCCCATTAGTGTGAAGAAGTTGCGGCCTGACCCCGAGGCCCTCTCAGATCCACATGCTGTCATGGAGGGTGAAGCCAATCAACCTGTGGATAAAATTCATTTTGGCCTACGTGTGTCTAGGATCGTATTCTTTCTGTTATTGTCAAAACTTGCGACCACGGGTGAGGGTCAGAACAAAGAATTGAGTGGGAAAATGAGAGTTTGGCTTTGTGGCTGTGCTCTCTCTTTGCCTCGGTGGTCCAATACAACAGCTGCATTACTGTAGCCCTTGCACCAAAATGACAGTCAATTTCATCATCTAAGGAGAGAATCATGGTGTCAGATATCAAAGCACAGGGCGTCATCCCACATAGACGGAGACATCCTGTTACAATTGGACAAAGGCTTAGGTTTGGTTTCAGTGAAGTTAGTCGGGCTCAGGGGGTTCTCTCCCTTTATCTTACATTAGTCATAGGATTCAGTGATGTCACACACCTTAAAGTTTAAGGTGCAGTGGAGAGAGCAGAGAAACACTCACATAATGAAATGAAAATCGGTAGAACTGCTGGAAAACACTGAAGACAAAAGAGACTGTACATGCTGAAGTCAGACTCAAGAGTCACATCTACTTTATTTCAATATCTTATCCAGGAGAGCTGGTCATTTCCCATGAAAATAAATGTGCGTAGCTGTGTGAGTGTGAACAGAAACTTTCCGAAAAAGGCAGCAGCTCCCTTGGATAAAGTTTAAATGCTTGAATCTTTTTGTATGACTTCAACATTCACAAAATTATTGCCACTGCATACATACAATCTGGTAAAACACAGATGTAGTCAAATACTTGACAAAACAATCTCACCACAAGGTCCATTCAGTAGCTGTTCTGGAGCTTTTGATCGTATCACAAGATCTTCCTTAGCAGATGGGGCCTTGCCCAGTTGTGATGGAATTGTAGATGTTCAAATTTCCATTTTTCCGACCACTTTAAGGACTTTTCATCCATGTTGCCTTATAACGTTAGCTGTGTCTCAATTCAGATACTTCCATTAGTGCACTTCCATGTAGTACACTGTGTACACCACGTACTTACATGCGTAGTGTGTGAATTTCAACAGGGTAGTGTTGTCTCAAATCGAACACGGCCGTTGTGCACTTACCGGAAATGACGATCACAACATTTGATTGTTTCTTCTTCTTCTTTTTCTTTTTAATGGCAAATTGCAACAGGCCAGAGCATTATTGCCAACATTTGACCGCTGTTGTCGGCTGCTTAAATATCTGCCGGCTTGTTCACTCACTTGACTTCAATTCAATTTTATTAAAAATAAATACAAATGAACAGGCTTTTAATTTTACTTGCTTGTGTGTGATGTTCACCGTAGCGATCGCAACCACTGCATCTTCCTTGGGCGCCATTTTCATAGGTTGGTGGTCCCTCCCCTTCTGCTACGTAGCCAAGATGGTGACCATTGAGGGTGAGAAGTGTCCAGCATTCCACACTCAAGTTTTTGACCGTTATGAGTACACCATCCGGGTACTCCTAGTGCACTGCATTTCACCATAATTGTCAGTGTGAACGCACTTATGTACTCAAAATAGCAAGTGTAAGTATGGAAGTACGTGAATTGAGATGCAGCCGTTGAGATTGAAAGCTCATTCTTGATCTTGGATACAGTAGCTGACAAAACAATGTTGGGGATCAGTGATTTAAAGATGTACAAAATATGTACGGCTATCAGAAATAATTAATAATTATCGAAAATAATTAATAATTATATTAAATAACTGGACTTAATTGACATTAAGTCCACCTCAGGGCACCACCCTTCGAAAAGGGAAAAAT
>NTHP01000141.1:967898-990338 GCA_003416845.1 Oplegnathus fasciatus | reverse complement strand
ATAGCCAATTAATTGATTCAGTCTCATAAAGTATACTAAAATATCAATTTGGAACTGATTAATAATTAACTTAGTAACTACAACCAAAATTACCTTGTCAATACTTAGTAAAGTTGAAGGATTTGGAGTTCTACATAGAAGAGGTTGGCAGCATTCACTCTTGTGCAACATTAAAGAGACCAGCATATATCCACAAACGTTTATTAAAAGATGACAAAAGTAAAACCAAACAGTGTAGTCTAACTAAGTGTACTATGTACAGATGTATATGTGTATGTGTGTATGTGTGTGAATGCAAGAAAGGAAACAATGGCTCAATGGGGGACTCAGCCGTGTGCTGGCTGAGGAAAACTACAAAATGGTGGACTCAAAGGTGGCTGCCATGTGGTGGGACCATGTGTTTAAGGTAAACAAAGAAATCAAAGATGGCGGAGTCAAAGATGGCCACCGGGGGCATATGTGTTAGAGAGACAAAGAACAATGGCGGGTTCAGTGACTGTGTGGGGCACTGAAAATGAGGAGCCACACAAAGGAACTGGCGAAACAGGCGGGAGAATTTGAAACACCGGCCTGAGTCGGGCATGAACCGTGGTGTTACTCGCTCTGTAGATGTGTATGTGTTTAAGGTGAATTTGTGTCTAATGTGGTGCCAGGTNTCGCTGCCTTAAGAAAGTGTGTCTACCTGGTGTAGAACACAATGGAGCAGAAGAGAGGTAGACAACTGGGCCGCACCTCCAGGAAGAGAGTTCCAGAGGAAGAGGAGAGTAGCAGCGCTGCTCCTCAGTCGGGTTGCAGAGCCGAGAGCGAAGACAGAGGGAGCAGCTGGGCTGCCCTCTCAGCGAAGAGCTGAGTTGCAGAGTAGAGCAGCAGAGAGAGAGAGAGAGGTGGGAGTTTTGTTTTATATATTACCCGATGAGGTCATGGGTCCTGTGTCAGCTTGACCAATCACTCCTGAAAGCTGGGTCAATGGGCGGGGTTCCTCACAGAGGTGTGAAAGACAAAATGGAGGCTCCTGAAAGAGAGCTTGATGGCTCCCTTTGTTCTCACAAGAAGCCATGCGGTCAGTCTCCATTTTGAGTAAGGTTTCACATTCATGGGCCGATTCCCAACAACAACATCTTCAGTCTCACCACTATTCAGCTTCTGAATGGAGCTGGTGTTTGAGTAGCAGAGAGGGGTGAAGGCATGGTTTAATAAGCTTGACATTACTTGATATTATATCCTGAATTCATGAAAAAATGTTTCACAGTTAAAAAGGAAATTAATGTTTGAGTGTCCCATTCTGCTGCTTCAGTTTCAGGGTCCTGGTATTGTGCATGCTGGCTCACTGTCTCAATGCCATGGCCCACTGGGACACTTGAATAGTACAGAGTCATTGTTAATGTTATTATAACACCTGTGCTTTTCCTATTATGACAAGTCAAAATATCTGCTGTGAAAAAGACATGTCCCGAATGATGGAATGTTGGAGTAATAATAATAATAAATGTAGTTATTCTGTGGTTGTGTTGCCCAATAAAGCTGTGCACTAAGTATACTTTTGAAAGTTGAAGAAAGAAATGTATGCTTAATACAAAGTAATTACATGGTACTGAATGGCAAAAACACTATAAAATGAATAACTTTAAGATTACACAATAAGATTTACACACCAGCTTGATCTAATTCACAGTACAATTTATGATATTTATTGCCAATAATGATAATCATGTTTGCCAATGTGTCCTGCTTCTAACTACTACTAAAAATGTATAACGTACATTTTTATACAAGAAATTCACGATGTATCTGCACTGTATGCAGGCAGTGCAGTGCAGGGCTTTGGCTCGGTACAGAGCAGCACTCAGTCTCTATTACTGGAAGAGCAGGAGTGTCTGACTGGAGCCAGGGAAGCTCAAGGTAGCATCATAGATTTGACCAGTCAGTCGTGTAGAGCACTAAGTCCGTCATTTACTCCCCACATTCTCCTGCCTGCCAACCTCACACCATTGCCCTTATGTGCACACAAACACACACCCAAACACGCAACTACATGCACTAAACACAACGTGCAAGCACACAGACATGTTTAATGCAGGGAGTGTGTCTGCTCATTCTCTTTCCCTCTCTCTCTCTCTCTGTCACACACACACACACACACACACACACACACACACACACAGTCCTTGTTTCCCAATTCACTCACTCCACCTCTTCACACACACTATTTTAGCAGCCTTGAAAACCTAAATGGTGTGAAGTTGAGTGTTGGTCCATCTGTCTCCTGGGTGTTTGGAAGGGATGAGAAAGACAGTGAGCAGTGGGAGGAACAGGGGGGAGAAAGATTGGAAGAAGTAAAAGAGAAAAAGGAAAGGAGGGATTGGGGTCAGGTCCATTAATATGAATCACCAGCAGAACCCCACAGCGGATCCATCTGTGGTTGTACACCGCCCAGAAACAATTCACAGCCGAGACAACAGGACATTAATAGGTGAATAGAGGTAAAAAATACTTATGTCATGCATGAATTCCTGACAGTTTCTGCACATGGTTTGAGGTTTCAGTGGTATTACTGTCTTTTCTCCCTCACTGTGTTGCAGGTAGTAGTCAGTGCGATGTGAAAATCAAATGTTACTGCTGCACCTTTGTGGAGTAAGACCTAAAACTGCAGAATGAAGAATCTACAAACTTGCTAGTTTTAAGGTGAAACAATTCTTTGGTACCTGCTGAATGTAGTTTTCAGTAGGAAGGCTCAGTCTTATATTCAAGAATGGCACTTGAGGAGGCACTTTATGGTGTAAATTTATTCAGCACAACATGACAGAAGAAGGGCCAGACTATTGGTGCTGAAATCAATATTCTCCTTTCACGGATACTTTAAACAGTAAATGCCCCTCTTTGAGGCAGGTGTATAGAGCCAGGGGCCAGTGTGTGTCACATACACAGACACACACACATGCCCACACAGGTGAATGCATGAATAATACAGGTCTACTATGGATATTATACATAGGAGAGTAGTAGATTTCTAGAAGGAGGATTTTGGAGCAGCTACATATTATGGAAAAAAACTCTTACCTGTTGTCTGAAGGCATTCACAATGTAAAATGCATGAGGGGAGAGAATAGAGCAAATAATTAGTAAAAAACCTGAGTCTCCTGCCACAGTGTTGTGAAAAAAAATGCTTGGGAAGAGAATATATGAGGCCATGGCATAAAGAGAGGCCCTTTAAACTCAATTCCAACTGTGTGGTTACAAAGCACTTTGCTTATTCAGCACAAGCCGATGAAAAAAAAAAAAGGATAAGATATTGTAATGAGCACTAACAACTACACCATTGTGGTCTATTCGGCAGACAGGGCAGGGTTAAAACTGTGCCACTGTTGAGAATCTGTGTTTTGGTTACTCCAATTGATGAACTGGAGAATGAAATAATCAGAATGAGAATGAAATAGTGAAAACTACCACATAGACAGGCAACTGCAGAATACCAATTTATTGACTGGCTATTGCTGTAAAAATGTCTGCCATAAAAATATAAAACATGAGGTTTGATAGAAGGAAAACCTTAAGGATTATAATTTTTTTTTCTTTTACCTGGTGCTTGATGTCCCAGGGAGGTTTGGGTTGCTGTTGTCTTGCCAAGCTGTCATGAGAGGGTATCAGTCTTTGCCTTTGGACCTTGGGAAGTAGGAGACGGTGAACATTGACAGGCTAAGTGCCTACCTGGCCTGGCAGGAGTTTAGACATTTGGCACACTGAATATTCCAGATGTTTATGGTCCAACTATACTAAAAATGTTGTTCAATTCCTTTCAACAAGTGCCTCCACTAGAGTTAACTTAACTAGCAGTTCACAGTTGCCAGTGTCATAATTCCACATCAGAGGCAACAAACTGACTAAAATGTCATTAGTTCCCACATTAATGATGATCTTTCTGACGCCCAGATGGTTCAGTATCATTTTCTGGGCTGAGTCACAAACTATGACGCTTGGCACATTTATAAGTTTGCTCTTAACATCCCTAATTAGTGTGTCTCCAAAAACAAGCATTAGTGATGGCATTGGTCCTGCCAGCATTAAGCTTGTGCGTGGCATTAATCAGTGTGCTTCACAAAACTGTCTTTGGCCTTGCATCGAGGTAAATCCAGAAGCATGTGTGGGTTGGTTGTGATGTCTGTCTCGCACAAATCTCCATCAGTGCATGCACCAGACCCGGGAAGAGTGTCATCCAAATCTTCAAATGAGGTGCAGCGTGAAGGTTGGTAAGTTCAGGTTCTGTTTCAACACCATCCGCAGCATGGGATACTGTAAATTTGGAGTCAAAGATTTTCTTATCCTCATGTATCTGATGTCATACAGAGATTCCACACTCCACAGGTATCAATCCAAAGTTACACAAAAGAGTGCTGAGTGGCTGTATGTACATCTGCAGTGTTTGACCTAAACAGTGCAGAACAGGATATGTGACCTGTCTTGAAAATTCTAAAAGGCACGGACCTCTCCAGTCGCCTCTCCATTAGCTCTGCTAAATTTATGCTCTTCATGTTTTTTTTTTGTTTTTTTTACAAATATTAGTTATACTTTTTGTGAATAATATTGGACAATGATAACAGCCACATAGACAAGTAAGACTATCTCAGCTTCCCTCTATGCATCCGCCTCAACATGGGAGGAAACACCGAGGTGGACGTGGAGGGATTGGACACCGACTGCGGTCCCGGCCGCATGGATCTTCTCTGCGAAGCATCCTGCTAGCCAATGTACAGACATTGGATAATACACTGGACAACCTCCATGCCCGCATCAGTTTCCAACGGGATATCAGGAACTGTAATGTCCTTCGTTTCACCGGAACTTGGCTAAATCCTGGAATATTGGACGGCCATTCAAACAGGGGGAGGACATTATGTTCCTGTCCACGGACATCAAGCTGCCGGGTGCGGTGGACTGGTTGATGATACAGTCCTGCTTTCGGCTTCCTCTTCATACTGGTGCTGGAGAAGCAGGAAAAGTGCGGCAGCCATCGGCGGTTCTTTGCCGTCGCACAGCTCGTCGGGACTCATGGGCAGGCCGGGGGCTTAGCCTACTGGCTGGAGCTCAAGGGGCACCGGTAAGCCTGGCCTGAGAGGCCACGCCGTGCTCCATCCACGAGGCCATCGCCACGGCCGTCATGAACAACGACTGCCTGGTGTTTGTTTTCTCCCTGCTACCGGATACACCAGGCCAGCACTGAGAGGCTCAGAAAGAGCTTCTACCCTCAGGCCACTAGGATCCTAGGATATCTGGAGTTGTTTAAAGGCAAGGAGCATGGGCTGAATAACTGATTACATTTGATTAATGAGTAATTGATAACACTGTTAATGACACATTTACCTGTTAACAAATTGAAATTACTGCACACTCAAGACAAAAAGACATTATTTCATTGAAGGAACAGTCTTTTAAGTGAGAGAGTCATAACATACTGTAGTTTTGTAGTTGTGTAGAGAAATGCCTCACTGAACAAAGTTTTTTGATATATTGAAATTACCTGAGCTCCAGCAATTTCCCATGACATGCATCTCAGAGACTGTGTGTGTCTTTCTGAAAATACGTTCTTGGGCCCACCACGACTTATTTGACGAAGTACATAATGGCCATAGTACAATCTCAAAACAAAGCAATTCAAAGACAGGAGGTGAATTACAAACCTTGAAGTTTACTCACAGATGAGGATGGATGCAGAGCCCCAAGGCTCGTCATGAGGGTGATGCATCATGTCTACAGAGTGCTTTAGGTATGCTATAAAATTGCGCTGACTAAACAAGGTGGGAAAACAAAGAGTTGTGCATCCAAACTGATCATGAGACGTCACGCACACACTCGTATTGTAAATCTGCATTCTCTGTGCACATTTTGTGCATAAGTTTGTTCTATCCAGGACGACTTGAGAAAAACAACTACCTTGGCATTCTCGGGTTTGATAATCACAAAGACTGTGTGAGGGCTTTTGCACCAGTAATGTGCATCCAGGCTACGATTAGATCTCCCTCAGTCCAGTGTGAGTGAAAACATTACTGGGCGTATTTAGGGAAGCTGTCAAAGCTGTCCCTTCTAGACTATGTTCAATTCCACCTCCAGCCCCCAAGGGGTGGTGTCTGGGAATTAGAGCTGTCTCATTCTCTCTCACCCACCCACCTGCACATAAATTCACACACACAAACACCCCTGTTGGCCATGACCCATCTGGTTTCTTTCTACTTCTGTGGTTTCCCATGTCTGAAATGGGAGCCAGAGCTGGTTAGCTGACAAAATTACATTTAATTACCCTCCAGAAACCCACCTACCCACATATCCAGACAGATAAGCAGACGGGCAGACAGACAGACAGACAGACACACACACACACACACACACTCTCTCAGTCTTTCACCTTGCTCTCTGGTCTTTCCTCATCTCATCACCTGTCTTGCTCCGACAGTCTTATGTAAGTGTCCTAAGGCGGGAGGAATCTCACTGTGTTTGCACATACACTATGTGTGCAGGCATGAATACACACAGACACATGCACTCAACACACACACTCACACACATTTGAGCAAGGGCTTGTCCAGAACTACTTTCTTTTTGGTGGATGGGGTGGGGGGTTGGCCTGTGAAATGGCCTGTCCATCCACTTTAGCTTGTTAAAGTCTTGTGGGAGTAGATTGACTGTGACATGTCTGGTCTACCTGCCTATGTGGAGATGGTTACATAATGAGTCAGTTTGAAGGTCTGGAGATTGGCTGATGGGTCAGCTCAGAGGGTGTGGAGGGTGAAGACAGGAACAGGTTTGAAAATGTAACATGAGGACAGCAAAAATGTGAAGGCAATGACAAACAAGTTGAAGGCAAGGTAAGTTTTATACAACTAAGAAAATACTGAATGCATGGCACATAGAGCTGACACACTCTGGGCATTGAGGTAGCATACATTCGATTCATTTTCTTTTACTTCACTAGATTAAAATGATACTTAAGTTTTCCCTGACCTTGATGTTTTTTTCTGTCAGTTAAAATATATTTACACCATACCAAACATATGATTCCTCATATTTTTGAGCTGTTACTGCATTTTAACTCACATTGAAACTGTCATCAAAGATTTTTCCTGATAAAACAGAAACCTCGCTGTAATTCATTCAGCAACAGACCACACCAAGTTTTATCCATCTATTCCTTTTCTGCCACCTATCTGGGGTTGGGTCAGGGAGGCAGCAGGCAAAGCAAGGTGGTCCAGATGTCCCTCTCCCCAGCAAAGTTTTCTTTTTTTTCCTCCTCCCGGAGCGTTCCCAAGTCAGATGAAATAAATAATCTCTCCAGCATGTTCTGGGCCTACCCCGGCAGTCTCCCCTGCCATCTGATCCAACTCACCACCAGGTGGTGATCAGTTGGCAGCTCTGCTGTCTCTTCACCCGAGTGTCGAAGACATATGGCTGCAAATCTGATAATACGACCACAAAGTCAATCATCGATCTTTGGCCCAAGGTGTTCTGGTACCAAGTACACTTGTGAATCATCCTATGCTCGAACATGGTGGTTGTTATTGCCAATCCATGAGTAGCACAGAAGTCCAATAACAAGGCACCTCTCAGGTTAAGATTGGGCAGGCCATTCCTCCCAATCACGCCCCTTCAGGTTTCTCCATCATTGCCCATGTGAGCCTTGAAGTCCCTTAGCAGAACTTTCAGGACCCCACACAGAGACTCTAAGAAGGCTGGATAGTCTGAACTGCTGTTCAGTGCATAGACAACAAGACTCAGCCACGCTAGCGGCTCAGAGGCTATACACAGCGGTGCTTTGAGCTTAATGCTAATGTCAGCATGCTAACATGCTCACAATGACAATGGTAACATACTAATATCCAGCAAGTATAATGTTTACGATGTTCAGTATTTAGTAGTGGTTAGTTTAGCAGTTAGCATGCTTACATTAGCTAATTAGCACTAAGCACAAAATACAACTGAGACTGAAGGGAATGACATTAAATCCATCCAATAAATGTTAAAATATTTCACCCTGGGCCAAAGTGGTGGACTGACCAACCTTTGCCATCACCTTTGCCATGAAAATGAATGACCTTAATTTGCACAAGTCAATGACAATCATTTGCCGTTGTCTCTAACTTTCCAACTTTATACGGATGAATAAATTCCGTGTTCTGGGCTTTAGTATTTGCAGCATATTTAGTGTGCATATGGCTTACACACATTAAAAATGGAACAAACTGTTTACTAAGATTGCAGAGCGATTTAGCACTGTGACAGCACTATGATTCTTTGGAGCAGTAAATCAACGGTGTGATTCAAAAGCCTGGGGCATAGCAGTGCTAATAGTCTGGCAACGCCCCTGGCTTTGGCCACGTGTTTCATGTGCAGCCTGGTGACCTGGATAAATCAGTTCAGGCCAGCTTCAGGCAGCTGTGAAATGTGTAAGTGTGTTTAGAAGGGTGTTAAAATGGTGTGGTAACGCCCTTGGTTACATTCAGTACTAATATGAACACCCCTGCTCAGACATCTAAATAGCATAATTTTCAAGTGGCTAGATGCACTGACTGCCTGTCTTTGCTATTGGCCACCTGTTGTATTGTAAATAACTCATGAAATCATATTCCCCCACTAGACAATTGCAACCAATTACAAACACAACCTTCAAAATACACCCCACTACACATTCAAACGATGAAAACATTATTCACAACGGCTCACTCAATATGTTCCGGGCCGCAACACACGGAATATCAAGTATCTTAACAAGTATCTCTTATCTTCTTTGAAACAAATCTGATTCCATCTCAAACAATACCACTTGCTTTCAAAGCACATCATTCCAAACAATGCTGAAGAAAACAACACAAAATAAGAAAGTAAGAGAAGAAAATCCTCATGTCTGGTGACTGTAGACTTTATATTTTTCATCAACATTTTCTAACAAGAAATTGTTTTTGCCAAACCCATTGACAACTCAAAATAGTACCGACTTTTCTGACAATGATAGCATGCAACTGGAAAACACGGTTTTATTATGAATCTGAATTGGGCCTTGACAAAAACAGGTCTAAAATTGTGAGGGGACCAGCAAAGCAGAATATGAGCGAAAGTGATTGAAGGACAGAGGAGAAGAGATTGATGTCTGGACATCAACGGAATAAAAAAATGGCGAGGCGATTGCAGAGCGAAGACAGGTGGATACTAATACGGAACTGGTGCAAAGGCAGCAGACTGTGGAGGATTTGCATGTCGAGTATCTTAAGCAGACAGGAAGACATATCAGTATATACCCTGAGGGGCGGGGCAGGACCGTATCCCTTTTCTGAATCTCATCTCTCAGTCAGTATTAAGGCGGAGACGGGGTCAACATGTCCATCTGTTAGCGGACGGGCACATCCGTCACACACACATAAAAACATGCACAAGCAAAGGTACACAGCTATATGAAAAATGTCACAGGTGACAGTGATCTGTTTTTGATAGAATAATATATGTGTTTGGTTTCATTTCAACATTAACGCTCTCATTCCTATCAAGACCTGTGTCCACCCTCGCACAAATCCAGCAATGGATCATTAAACACATCAGCACTTATAGTAACCAGCCACAGCTGTGATTTTTCATATAATCAGTGGTGCATGGTAATGCTTCCAGCCTTGAGGACAGACAAGCCGTACACTCGCTCGCACACACAAACCGTAAAGGACAACTTAGCTCAGGTAGTGCAAAGCAATCTTGGCAGCCAGCCTTGGCATATTCGCAGCCTTTTACTATCAACACAGTGAAACGGAGGGCTGACTCTCACAGCGTGCTGGCAAGGTAAGGTGTCCTTGGGTAAACCGACATACAAACTGCATACAGGAAGAGATGGTATTCCACTCCTAGATTATAAGGCCTCACCAGCTGGTTTATGGCTCCGTTAATTTGAAGTTGGCAAAATGACAACTCTAAGTGTCACTCAGGAGAAAGACCGATGGAGAAAGTAAAAAAAAAAAGTTAGACCAAGAGTGAGCAAGAATCAACAAAAGCTAGACAGAAAACTCAGACATAGAGCAACAGATGCTGAATATTGTGCTCATTTATTCAGCGCCTGCTGTGTTAATGGCTATGTAAATCTGCTGGTCTCACAGAGTGGTAGAAACCAGCATTGGCAGGCCTCAACAATGCAACCTAATTGGAGATAAGCCTGAACAACAAGCCTATAGCATGGCCTCATAAATTACTGCTCCTACACCACCCAGTCCATTCCTGTTCTCTTTTTATACAATCTCTCCTCTCTTTACCTCTATGTCATGCATTGTGGACTCTCATTATTTGATTTTCGCACCCATTTTCCTCCATTTTCCTGCTTGATTCCTTTTAAAATCTTTTTCTCTCATCCCACTCTGCGATAGGGCCACCCTCCACTCCTCCTCCCATTCCTCCCGCCTTCCTCTCGTTCCTACTTGCCCTGGCCTTCCCAGGGTTGTAAAGAGGGCTGTGCAGATTGAACAGTAAATTAAATTAATGTAGGCCATTTCTCAATCATTTTTCATCCTCCTAAAATGATTAAGGCTGACGTAAGAAGTTCATTAAAACAGAAAACATTAGGCTCATTAAAAAGCCATTAAAACTATCGCGGAGAGGTGATTTATGCCGGAGTATGACTGGGGGAGGAAAAGATTGGACGTGGGGGGAGGTGAGTCCGAACAGGAGGAAATGGGAGACTCAGGAGGTTGATGGTGGGGAGTCAGCTTTTTTAAAAGGAGGCCACAAATGGTTAACTCATAGGAATTAGAGAGTAAAGGAGGCAAAAGGAAACAGTGGGTGGCAAGCATTAGAGTTTTTTTAAGTGCCAGGACTCTTCCTTTCCATTGCACCTAAACCTGGAGCTCTGACTGTTTGAGAAAACAGGTCTCTCCGTCTCTCTAATGTCTTCACACTAAGTCAGCAGAGCCTCACACCAGACATCATTAACTGTTCTTAACTCTGCCCATTAGGCTCTGGCATTTACCAAACTAAATGTCATTGTTCCTAATCATCATCGGTAAAGCAAGACGCAATATGTGTGCATGAGACTGCATGCACGTGCAGATGCACTCATGCATACTAATGCCTCAAATTTCACCCCTGTCTCAGTAACAAAACTCTTTCACTTGTCTTGTTTTATATGTTCCTCCCTTTGTGAGTTACATCTGTTCGGAATACAACGCGAGATCGCATCTCAAAAGCCCATTCTCTCCGTTTGACAAGGCGGAGGGAGAGCTTTCAGCCTACTGTTGCAGGTACAAAGTGGCAGAGAGATCGCTGGGGATGGAGAGGCGGAGGGGAATATTTTGAAGAAGGTCTTTGAAGCAGCAGGCAGCAGTTCTGTATCGGATAGATTCGGCTGTGTGCTAACGTAGCAGCTGGTGACTCAGACAACAGTGAGCCAGGTTTCTAGAGCTCAGCTCACCTGGAGAGGCTCAGCAGATCGGATGGTTAGATTCTGCTCACTCTCCTTCTAGCTGGAGGCAAGGCTTCACTGATATGTCTGCCGCTATCAAGCAGACAAGCTGTCTGTGATACTAATGCGTCACCGCATATTTAACTTGACAAACATAGCAGAGACCCAGCTATATTTCTCCTAATTAAGCTTTTGTAGAAATTGACTGAGGCTTTGGTTAAACATGCGTCAGGCTTTGCCAAGAAAAGGAAGACACTATTAGCATGTTTATTATGTTCTCCTTGGTTTAAATTCACCATCCAATCATGTTCCTTTTTATTTTTTCCTCCTTTACTTTCTTCTCTATCTCCTCATTTTACAGAAAAATAGTATAGAACTTATCAAGAGAGAAATCCCTTGCACATTATTCATTCTGATTCTCTAAAGCATGGTCTGTCAGTTTGCAATTTATTCAAATATTCACTGGTCTCTTTGAATGTGGAAATGCATACATATTGTTACCGTCGGACACATAAAGCATGCAGAGCAGGCTTGAGGGGCTGGTACACTGCAGCTCTTTTGCTCCCTCTAGGTATGCTCGACTCTGTTGCATTTCCTCCTTTGAAGACAGAAGACAACTTTACATGCAAATGTGTAAGTGTGTGTGCAGGCAAACAAAAGCATACAGCCAAACAAGCTCCCACTTTCATGCAGATGTTTTTATGTTTAAAGAGAATTCCAAATCACGCCATACGTGGGCCAGTTGATGCTTTTAACCCGAAGGGGATCCTGTTGCAGGCTACCTAATTGTGTGTGAAGCTGCCAACTGTTTTTTTCATGGATGTGTGTTTAGTGTCTAACCATCCAGCTGACAAAGACACACTTCTTGGCAAACAGTTGGGCTAGTTAGCAATCTGCAGACATGGACAGACTTTGTGTATGTGTTTATGAGTATGTATGTAGGGCTGAAGATTGCATGTGTGTGTCTGGTTCAGCCCCAGACAGAGAGAATGTCAAAGATGTAGCTGGCTGCTGGTTACAAATCTAATTTGCAAGCTGGCTAACAGTTCAAAGTTACTTCACTGAGTGGCTATATATCAACCCTGTCTCCTAGAAATTACGTTTCAATATTACTCATTTACTACAGCAAATACGTTCTGATGGAAACGCAATTATATTTTTTATTCACATAAGGAAGAAACACTATTAATGAACGTAATGTGGAAAGTCACAAAATGTTGATATTGACCACATCTGCAACATGTTCACTGACAACGTATTTGATGTGTTTTCCAACCGCTCGAAGCACGTAAACTTTTTTTATGGTTCTGTTGAGCAGAATCAGAATCAGCTTTAATGGCCAGGTATGTGTACACATACAAGGTGGTTGATTGCTCATCTGGGCTAAATATTGAAAAAGTCACTTCAAGAGACTTGAAGCATGAGGTATGACGTGTTCGGTTTACTGACATTTAACAAAACCCACAATCTTTCCATAACCTTAAAGCAAAAGTTTGACATTTGGGGGAAATAGGCTTTTTTTGCTGTCTTGCTGACAGTTAGATGAGAAGATTGATACCACTCACATGTCTGCACGCTAAGTATGAAGCTACCGCCAGCTGCTGGCCTTAGCATAGAGACTGGGTACAGGGGAAACAGTGCCCAGGCAGCCAGCAGAGACTCCAGGAAGTTACTGGTTCCAGCCACAAAATAACTTGGCACATAAACTACCGAAAGACAGCAAATTTTCGATTCTTCAATTTTGTTTTTTGTACAGATCAAACAAACAAAATAACATGTTTTTTTAGTGAGTTTTAGAGATACAGGTTGGATAGCTAGCTATCCCCCCCCTGTTTCCAGTCTTTGAACTAAACTAGCTGCTTGCTGCTTCATATGTACCACACAGACATTTAACGATTTCTTTAACCAAATTGCTTTTGTTGCCTAAACTTAACCACATGCTGGACTTGGATGCAAACCCTGGTTTCCAGTAGCAAAGACCCCCCATCCACCTTGGCCACCTCCCTAAAAAGCACTTTGTTCCCTGAAAAAATCCCGGCAGCAATTACATTTCCTCCAAAACATAACAGCAGAATAAATGACTTATATATAAACGTCATTTCTAGGAGACAGGGTTGCATACATAATGACAAATTATTCATTTGATCTCTACCTCCCATTCATGTCTTCGGTTTGTTTGACACTTTCTCCCGACTTGTTTTTGCCTTTCCTTTTACAGTTTCTCCCCTTTTCCCCTGTCACCCCCTGTCTTAGCTTTTATTGCATAATTTGTTCACAAAATCCTCTGATCTGTTCGGCTCCAAAGGATCCTGTTGACACATGAATTATGGAATTGGACATTATTCAACATAGTTTCATACTCCTCTTTACATTGTGTTGCTACGCATTTATTGGTAGGAATGCAGATCAGAATAAAACATGACAGGGACCCTGATTTGTAGTTGCAAAGTCTGATGCAATATTTGCTTACAGCTGTTCTGTGCAACTACTGTGCAGTTCCACTTTATACACACTGCTCCCCTATAGAGTTGTGTATAATAATGCATATTCAAACATGCGCATACTGTCATGCTCAAATGTGTCTCAGTTACTCTTATATACTGTACCACAAACACGCACTGGATCTTTTATGGGGTGAACACATTACTGTTGCACTGCTTGTGTATTGTCTTGTGGTTTCTCGTTGCTGTGCAAACATAGTTTCGAGCTTTGCTGAGCCGCACAGAGTAAAAACACACTTGGCTGCATATTCATGGCAACTGTGGATGTATACATTTGTGACTTTTTTCCCCTGTATAATTACCACGGAGTCTGGGAGCAGCTTGTGGTGCGTGTATGTGCAGCACTTTCTTTTAGGAGTGGTGGTGTGGTGGTCAGCATGAAACAGAAGTTTTCCCACCCTAACTCTAAACCATGTTTCACTTGAATACACACACACACACACACACATACACCCCACCCAGGCTGAGTGTGGCCAGTGGACTCCCTCAACCCAAATGAGTGACATGCACGACCAGCTTTAGCTTTTTAATGAATTAGTCATAACTGCCACCATCAATCAATCAATCTATCAATCTCTCAGTCACTCCTGCAAGGCTGCCATGGAGGCATGCATTATGCATAGTCTGTTAGTCTGAAAAGGGAGACAAACTGCTCATTTCACATGCATAAGTTTGTGTAGAGCTCTAAAGCACCTTTTGTAAGCTTATGAAGCGTTAAGGTTTGTTGATGCTAACTGCGAGGCACCAGCTGCATGAGTGAGTTTAGCTCTCTGATGGAGTGACTAGCAGCTTATCTTCACTTCCTGACAGCAGACCATCACTTGATTTTCTCTATATTCTCTCTGTTTCTCTGTCCAGACTGATACCTGTCACCCTTGATTTGGTAACTGGAAACCTTCTACCTGTTGTGTGCTTGTTTTTCTGAATGTTTTTAAGGTGAGTGATATATTTATTGATGTTCAATGTTTGAATGAGCTTATTACTTGCATTGTTTGTATTAATTTCATTCATTTTGACAGACTTTTACTGAGGGGGTAATAATAATCTCAAGATTTGTGTGTTCATCATGTTGTGGGGACAAAAATCTGATGACTTAACTCTCACCTGAGGACAAAAGTCCCCAAATTCATTTTAAAGGATATGTCTGGTGATATTAGGTATTTATGTCAATACAACCCCATAAAAAGACAAAAAAACCCTCTATGAATTGGTCCTACTAACAAATATTGCCCTTGTAACCAAAGCCTGATATAGCTTATGGTGCCATAGACCTCCATTGCTGACCACGTATGCGTTTTAATCCCCAGCTGAAAATAGTCCCCAGCAAATGCAATATTTACTCCTGTTTAAGTTATGTTTAGTAAATATTACAGTGTCACGCTGTTTTAGGAAATCAGTTAACACTTTTTACAAATGAAACAATATATTTGTGACCTGCTTTTAAAGATTTACATTTGCTGCATGAACCACTGGAAAGATAGGGAAATCAAAAAGTACCGAGAGGCACACTAACACATGTTTGGTTTTGGTCTCTTTGTGGGATTTGTTGACAATGAGAAAAATATAGAATAACACCAGTCTTATCCACTAAGGTTAAGTCTTAGTTTTAGCTTTAAGGTCTAGACTTATGAGACACTTAATTCCCTCCAGGCAATTAAGTGTCCTCTCAGGTATAGCAGTAAAGTTTTTTGGGTGAGCCATAAACACTGCAGCGAGTGGTAGAAAAATTACATTACACATTAATACCAACAAGAGTGTAATTTCAAAAAGACACAATGCTGTTATTCCTCAAGACTGTTCCAAAAGTGTTATTCCACTGTCAGAGTATTCACTCTTTAGAGATGGATGTAGTACATATTTAAAAGGTGCATGTAGTTCTGCAGTTATTATGTTCTTTGTTCTGGCTGTCTCAACTCTTTGGAATCACAAGGAGCTTGTTACAAACTCTGAGGTCAAACAGCGAGATGAAATATATAATGTGTATCCTCAGCAAAAATGCTTTGACTTGCACACTTCACACCTCTGCCTCCCGTCCAGCTTTTGGTGGATTCATAATTAATGATCTATAAATGAATAATGCATTTTCATTTCACCCACTCCAGTAAAACAAGAATTTGTGGTGTGTGACCATGTCCACTCAACTTAACACAATTGTTTGCCTCCCAACAATGGATCCTCTCCCATCTCCTCTCCTCTCTCGTTTCCTCTTCTCCTCTCCTCTCCTCTCCTCTCCTCTGCTGTCCTTGCTCCCCCCCTCCTGCATAGATTTCTCTGGTCCTACAGTAGCAATGTATTTTCCATACACCTGCTTACCTCCATTCACTGGCATCACCTTTTTTTGTCCCCACACCGATCATCCACTTGCTCGTACCATCTCTTGCCCAAAAGAGGGACGATCCATTAATCAGCAAATAGTGCATTACCTTTGTAATTAACATTCAACTGAGTTTCACCCAGTAATATTTCATTAGTTTATATGCAAATAATTTTGAGCGATTGCCTCATTTGGTCTGTGAGTGCAGTGATGTATTGGTCTGGTGTAGGAATGTGCGTATGTGTATATGTGTGTGTGCGTGTGCGCCTGTGTGTGTGTGAGTGTGCATGCACTCATACTGTAGGTTAACGCATTTTCATGAACTCTCTCTATCTCTCTCTCTGTCTCTCTAACACACATACGCATATAGTTGAAACAGGGTTCTCCGCGCACATACACATACATATACTTTCTCTCTGCCACAAACACACATACACAAATGCACACATACAGGCACCCACACATGATAGATGGCTCAGCCATATATCCTTGTACTGGGTTTTTAAAGGCATTAAGCTCTTTACTCACATCGAACTAATTTCAAATTCACTGCACTCCATCAAACCTGAGTTGACTGTTAAAACAGCTCGGTCAATTCCTTCTCCGATTACCTGAAATATACCTGCAGATACTAGAGGGCTGTACCTCGAACAGCTGCCAGTTCTGCATGTTTATTTAACCAATGCATGAGAAAGCTTTAAAAAATAAAGGTTTTACCATTAATTCCACAAGATCAGTCTTCGTCCTTAACCACCTATCAGCTTGTTTTCATCCAGTTTTATATCAGTTTACCATCATTGTTTAGTCTTATCATTTAAAGGTCATTGAGGCTTGTTAATGAGTCTACCAGTTTGTATTTACTGTATGTCTGTAAGCATTATAATTTTATATTGTGCTGTCTTTGCACCAGTAGGGGAAAGTCACTAAGTACCATAGCAAAATACTGTATGCAGTGTATTATATAGCCTAACACTGATTAATAAGTGCTCTTATTTTTGATACTCCAGGAAGTTTTGCTGTTAATACTTTCGTACTTTTACTGTAAAATTTTAAATGTAGGACTTTTACCTATAACGGAGTATTTTTACCTTGTGGTATTGCCCCTTTTACTAAAGGATAATTCTGGTGTATTACAACTCAGATTTTAGGAAAGATGCTTGTTCACTTTCTTGCTGAGAGTTAGATGAGGACATTGATACTCTCATGTCTGTATGGTGAATATAAAGCAACAGCCAGCAACCGGTTAGCTTAGCTTTGCAAAAAGACTAGAATAAACAGCAGGAGAAACAGCTAGTCTGGCTCTATCCAAAGGTAACAAAATCTACCTAGCAGCACCTGTGCACCTCACTAATTAACCTGGTACATCTTCTTTGTTTAATCTTAAGAAAAAGAAAGAAAGTTCAAGTTCTTTATTTCATCGTGTGCAGAGAAGCAGTCATTGACAAAAAGCTTAGTTCTCAGACACGATGTGTATAAAAAGAAGAAAATCACTCAAGTAAGAGTAAAAAAAGAGAATCTAAGATATAAAATAGTGCAGAAGTTGAAATAGAGATTAAAATATAGAATAAAATAAATGCTCTGGTAGGTAGGTGTACGGTAATGATAAAATGAATAAACTGTAATGTAGACAGGTTGTGCAGTAATGTAGTAAATGTATATGTGTAATGATTATGGACAGGTAAGAACAGGATGTAGACAGGTAATAAATACTGTATATATATATACTGTTGTGATGGTTTAACAGCTGTAAACAGGTAGTCAAATAAAAATATATGCGATGCGTGCAGGATGTTGTGTAAAAACAGCAAGTTGTGAAGTTTGCGCTTGAGAAACCATGAGAGTCACAGTTGTTTTATAGACAGTGATCAATTCAGAAGTCAGTGTCAGTATCTTTCAGTATGATTTTCACCAGGCAAAATAGTGAGTTCAGAGAGAAACATTTCTTCTCAGTTTTGAAGAACTGACACTAATATTTGACATTTTTATATTTTGTGTTGTATTAGGTTAACTCTGTCATGGCTGCCCTGGAAAAATCTCAACATGATGTCACATCAACTACTATGAAAAAAGAGCCAGGCTAGCTTTTACCCCCTGTTATCAGTCTTTGCTAATCCAAGCTAATTGGCTGCTGGCTTCATACTAAATGAACACATATGAGAGCGGTATCGATCTTATCATCTAACTCTCACAAAGAGAGCAAACAAGTGTATTTATCAAAATGTCAAACTATTCCTTTCAATACTGAGATCTAGGAATGTAGCAACATTGCTAAAAAGTAGTCCAATGGGGCAGAAAAAGCGTTTAAACAAACCCCTGGTCTAGCCAAACAGATTTGAAAGACAAAACAAAGGTTAATGGCAAAATTATTAACCAAGCTGTTTGTTGTGAACATCCATCACTGTTTATAGACCAACTTCCTGGCTCAACTATAACCTCTTTGTGTTCTCCTGTGCCAAGAGCAATTATTACCAACATTTCAGGAGCACTCACATTTGCTCTTACCTTGATATGGAATATCTGGCTTGTTCACAACCTGCCAGGTCATCACAATATCTGTTTTTGTGAGTACAGTGTTCTAACAGAAATGATGGGCAGAGCTACGATAATAAGACCCCAGTTGTAATAAACTGGAGTTACCGGAATCTGATATTTCTACCACCATTACTTTGGACAAAGTAAAATAAAAAGTATACCCTTGGCTCCATGAAACAGTTCATTTAGAGCCCTAACACAGTAAATATATACAATTAAGATCCAGCGCCCCTGTTCATCTCTGGGACCCCTGAATCATTAAGCACCCCCCTGCCAGTATGTTGTCTTGTCTTTCTTTCTACTTATCCTCTTTTTTTAAACAAAAAGCTGATAAAGCCAATAGACTGATCTTAGAAAGATGGAGAGAGAAAGAGTGAGAGTGTGCGCATGTGTGTGTCTCTGTGTACTCATTTATAATGCATCCTGTCAAAGAAGTGGAATGATATTGGATGTGAAGCACGTCAGAAACTGGTCGTCACGACAACTCAAGACAAGACTTAACAGGAGGGGACAGATAACTCCACTATGTGTGTGTGTGTGTGTGTGTGTGTGTGTGTGCATACATTCGGCTGTGCCATTTTCCAACTTAATGCATGTGGCTGCACCATCCTGTCTTGCCTTTGTCAAACTGAACCATCTTATACTCATTGACGGTTCGTAATTATATGAGATCAGGCTGGGTGAGGACAGGAAATAGATGGAATTGAGATCATCTTTTGCAAAATGTTACAGAATTCTACAAAATTACATTAAATTATATGTCTAGTCAGACATAAATTGCCTGGCTCACTAAATTAGAAATGCTGATAGGTATGTTAAGGCAAGAATATTGTAGCTCTTTTATTTTACAGTTTTGCATTCCACTAAAGTGCATTGATATTTCCTCACAGTCTGGAGTTTGTACTTTTTAACAAAGTGAACAAAATATTAGTAATAAATGGAATTTACATGCTGCTAAACAGCACTGAAATGGAAAAGTGTCATGTATATGCAATTGCAGTCAGAGATCACAGAGAACACTGCCCAAGGCTTACATATACTGATGACTTGGCCTGGCTTAAATTGGGAGCATGCACATGTGTTTAAAAGACAGTCATTTCATACATGTTGTGTCTTTTAAAGTTGTAATCCTCAAGATTTTGGTCCTGGATGATTTGGTGACACCTGTGGTTACAGGCGGTAACAGTAAGTGCAGTTTAATGCTAAAGCTAACACTCCTTTAGCAGCTACTCTGTCAAAGATACATCAACAGAGCAACTGGTGTATTTGTTATTCAGTGCAACCAAACAAAGTCACGTTGTAGGAGTCGGTCAATAAAAGTTGCAACTGTGGTCTGATTTCATGCTGCACAGGGCATGTGTAGTTTTCCACACAACAGGGCGCTGTAATAGAAGTTGGTTTCTTTGCTGAAGTTGGAGGTGTGAAGCCTGTTGCTTGCAACTCTTCATTTAACAGCTCACTGTGGCTGCTCCTTCCTGTTAGATTACTAACTGCAATATTCAAAACTGATCTGCTGTCCAAAAAAATGTAGGCCGTTGTTTTGTAGACTGATCTGGATGAATGATTGCGGTTAGCACTAACCTCATGGTAAATAAATTGAGTTTCCTGTGACTGCTTCACAATAAAATCCATGTTGTGTTTTGCCAGTTGAATGCCTTTAATGTCCAGTAAGAAATGTTGATGTTGAACTTAATTAATAAAGCTCTGATATGGTGTAAAGACAGTGAACAGTCAACAGTAAGGTTGATATCAAATAGAAAATTGAAAACAGTAACAGGCATTGTCACATCGCAATGTTAATCCAGCGCGGGAATGGCAGACCCCGCCACTAACAGTAAAAACTACTATATAGAAAGGTAATTACAGAATGTTAATACATTAAATTGCTATTGCTGAAAAAATGTGGACCATAAATAATATCAAAGCAGGGTTTGATTTCATGAAAATCTTTGGGATTTTAACTTTAAAAAATATTTTATTTAATGTCCAATTCAGTTTGGGTGCAGCCCCATAGAAACATCAGTGTGTACCCTGTGTGAGTCTCTACAATATTTCAGGATCTGTTTGTGCGACGTGTGTGTGTGTGTGTGTGTGTGTGTGTGACTGTATGTACCGCGGCTGACACTCAGGCAATATCATTACATGACAACTGCCAATGTGTCCACTCGGACTGATTCATTGGCCCTGCGTCCGGAGGCTTGCCCAGGAAAGAAGGCTCTCCATCAAGCTGGAAGTGAGCAGACGTTGGCCTGAAGCTGACAGCTTTCCAATATGCAAACTTTCTGTGTTTATTTATTTGCTTCTTAATGACCTCAGGTTCAAGCCAAGGGGGCATTTTTTTTTCCTTCTGTGAAAAAAAACAACAACGCAGTCATTTTTCCTGTTGATCATTTGTCACTGGCACATCAAAGTCAAGGACTGGAGAGTAACTTTGAATGAAAAGTTTGCCCAACATTTGAGATGGATGCCTTTGAAAGTTTACCCTTTAATACCAATAAGTGCTTATGTCATTCCTGCCTCCTCCCCCTACACACACACACACACACACACACACATATTTCCGTTACCTCTGCCTACACACCTTCTCCTCTTCTTCCCTCTCCACTCAGCTCTCCCTCCCTCCCTCCCTGCTTTAATCAGAGTAATGCCAACCCATCACAGCACTATGGGCTAGGTTAGACAACAAGACGGGTAATGAGATTACACACAGACTACAGCACTGCATGCAGTTAAGTTAGCAGAGGTGGAAGGGGGCAGCCTCCCCTCCTCTGCCTTTGTAAGCTTTTGGAAGGGCATTCAAATGAGTTGGCTGAGCACAAATGTAGCTTGAGCTCTGTCAAATTACGCCTCCCTCTGAAAGAGACTGCTAGTTACCTGTGGCACTTTCTTGACACGTCTCAATTGAAGAGAGGATCGGGCCGGCTGTTACTTTGATGTGTTGTTATAACTTCCCCCAGCCCCATTTCCGAGTGACTCTTGAAGTTGCACTGTCTCAGTCTCTCTATGCTTCAGACTCTTTGGCTCTTTTCTGCATGTTAATGAACTCAGCAATAATCCGTGTTGGTTTTTTGGCAGGGGTTGGCTCGGGACAGACAGCTCACTGCTTCCCTGTCTTATTTTTCTTGAGTCTTTCAGTATGGGCATGCATGTGTGCTGGCTTTTATGTCAGTGCACGCATGTGTGTCCGTGTGGTGAGTGAGAATAGAGTGAGTCAGAGTAACTCATTTAGATGAGAGAAAAAAAAAAAAACATGGCATCCTTGTTTTAGTCCTGAACAAGACTCATTAAACCGCCCTGTTTGCTCTGCCAAAGATCACTGTCTCCATGTCTTATTGGAGGAGAAGGTTGCCACCATCAGACGGCTAGAATAATCATACAGCAGCTGTTAACCAGGATCTGCCTTTTCATCATTCAGCAGCACCTGAACTGTGTTTGGCCTGGCTGTGTGCTCCCCTTCTGGTTAGTATGTGTGTATATGTACCTGGATGTATATGTTTGTATGTATACATGCTTCCAAGAGACATGCAGGGAGGCTTGGAGAAAACTATTTCACATGTATCACGTATGTACGAGTATGGTAAACATATTACGAATGCTGGGAGGGTGTTGATGTGTTTGAATGTATTGCACCAAGCAGGGGATCCTAATGTTGTGGGGGGTCAGACTATAGCAGGATTAGG
>NTHP01000141.1:914493-964929 GCA_003416845.1 Oplegnathus fasciatus | reverse complement strand
CCTTTTTTCTCCTTTACTCTCTCTACTCCCCTTATACTAATTTGTGTCTTGGCTAATGACACATTCATCTTCGGTCACCTTCAACACGCTGCCTCTCAAAGCAGTTTTTGACAAATGCTCTCGCTTTCTAGAGGCCGCCAGTGTCAAAACATCAGAGGGTAGAGTGGCAGTGTAAATACCAACAACTGATGCTTCCTCCAGGATAATCACCACTGCTGCTGGCCCGCTCCTGGCACCCCGCTCAGCTCCTCTCTTTGATTTGCAGTCGGGGATGGGGGGTTGTCTTATCCGTGAGCGTGCAAGCTTGCATCTATGTGTGATTAATCTATACTGAGCGAAAGGTAGGGTGCAATCAGCGCTCCATTTGTGAATAGTAAAGGGCTCTGTGACCATGAAGGGGAAATGGGAAATGGGAGATGGCGTGTCCAGTGTTTTGGCAGGGTAATGGAGCCTAAGAAGTCATTTAGGACCAGCTCTGCCCTGTCACATGGCTGTCACACCGCTGGCTCGGCAGTGTCAGATCCGATGTGCGTCTGGTTGAGCGCCGCGTGGTGCGCTGGCATCTCCCATAGTCCCGCGTCAGTCAAAGACAACACACATCACAATCAAAAGCACACAGACACACGCACACACACGCACGCTGCGTCATGGAAAAGGGAGCGGAGCTGCAGCGGTCCCGTCAAGCCATCAAATCTGTCCCCGCCAGATAAACATCCTCTCGACACTGTGACATTTTCCCCCAACACAAGCTGAGTGCGAGGTTCTGCAGATGTGCATGGCGGCGCGTGCCCGTTCCCATGCATGTGTTTATGTGTGCATGTCTGTCTGAGTGTTTTATTTATGCATGCAGAAATAACAGGCCTTTTATATAAAGAGCAAAATTAATGTATGACCCTGCTGTACTGGGTAATAAATCACCCCTCGTGAAGGATGAGCGTTTTTTTTTTTCCAGCTCCCCTCCCTAAAATGTTACCATTAGCATTTTGTTGTGTTGTGTCTAGATAAATGATTGTGAGATTTATGCAAAGAGAATTAGATGACGCCAAGTGTTTCTGGCATGGTCATGAGAGCCATGTCAAACCCTCCTGTTTTTGATCAATGGGAAAAGAGCAGCAAGTTGACTTCATTTGACTTGATGTGTACTTTTAACTCCCTGTCAAGTTGAATTTAATTATTTGATATTTGTCTTTTTTTATGCTATATGAACTGCAATATTTGTCTTGCTGACGCACTTTGGACCGAGCATTACACAACCTAATGGCTGTGACAGCAACCAGTTTTTTCCTGTCTTCGAAATGAGAAAAGTTATCATCCCCATCAGACTCTGCAGTATAATTTTAAACGGCCTGCATAATGGCCTTTTTTCATTTCAGTAAACATAAACTAAATAATTTTGATGTAACTACAGATTGTAAGCCAATTTATGCCTTCTTTTCGCTCATATTTTTACCCAGACTCCAACGCAATAAATCCACTCAGAGAACTTAGGCCCGTCAATGTATCTCCCAGTCAGACCACCTCCAAAGGTTTCACTTTCACTCTCCCAAGTCCTTCCTCTTCCCTGTGCTCCATTTGTCCTCCTCCTCCCTTTCCACACCCTGCGCGAGGTTGAATTAATGTTTGACTGTGGGAGACTTGTAGATGGCAAATGTTCACATTCATTATGCATGACTTCCATGTTGCTGTTAATTTCTCGGAGCCAGCCAAGTCGAGGAAATGATTTTGTACATTATGTTTGTTTAATGAAATTGTCACACTAATGGAAGTGAGGCTGAATAAGATGGAGATGACTGTTTCTGTTTGTCGTTTTTATGACCTCTTTTTTTATCGCTACCAGTTTTCACATCATCACCCTCACCCGGTATTTATGGACCAATGCAATACTCAAGGAGTTGAGACAGACGGTGGGAGGAATTCTGTTGGATCCCTGAAAATCATTTATCTGCTTACAGTTGGTGGTGTCCTCAGCATGTTCTCAATCATTTTTAGCAATGTTTAATGTATACGTGTGTAGGTGCGGATGCTATTTGTAAGTTATTGTAAGTGTGCACCAGCGTGGGTTTGTGTGCAGCTCACATTTACTCAAGGTCTGCATGTGTTTTGAGTGCTCAGGATCCCTATGTGCTGGTTTGTGAATAATTTAGCCGTCTGTACGCCTTCTCTGGCCATAGATCTCTCTAAGCAAACATGCTTTATCTCACCCCTCACTGCACCTGAAACCAGACAGTGTAAATCTATGATCCTAATCACAGCTCCGTGTTTCTTCACCTTGAAATCAGCGTTTACACGCTCTTTCGTCAACTGATAAACACTAACTTGTTGATTAGCCCCAGTTTGTGCCTCTCGCGTATCACCATTACATTCGAGTCACAGAGCTAAACATCAGTTTTCCCAAAAAATAAATAACTCACAATCTTTGACAAATCGAGAAGGTTGTTAAACGACGCTTATTGCTGTTCTGAAGGTATTTTCAGAGTCCTCAAAGACTCCTCAAACCATCTGGATAGAAAATGTTAAGTACAATGCATGATAAAAAAGAGTTTTACCCAGTTTCACAAGCTTTGACTGTATTATCCAGTTCGCTGGAAATGACAATACAACTATGACAATAAATATAAATCTGTTATTTTGTATACAAATAATATAATATAGAGTAAATATAGCCAGTGTTGGGCAAGTTTCTTGAAAAGTGTAATCAGTTACTCATTAGATTTTACTCATTGAAAAAGGAACTTCAACAGCAAAAGTTATCAGTGAAACTCGTTGCTTAAATTTCATCGCTCAGCCTTGTCAGTGTTTTTAAACAACTCCAAATCATTCACATCTACACCTATAATCCTTTTAGACTCTCAAACATTGTCGCTTAACAAGCAGTCAGTCTTCGGTTAGGACATCAACAGTTTACGTTAGCTTAGTCCCGGTGACTGACTGCATACAGCACTCCAGAGAAGTCCTGTAGTCAACCGAAGGCTAAACTACTGCATGTCGGCAAAGCTACCAGCTGCTATTGGCAGCAAGAAGATACAACGTATAGATAAGACAAGAGTTATAAGCTGCATTTCTCATCTTTTGGTAGAAGCTAGCCACCTCCCAACACCTCCCGCCCCTGCACCAAGTTAACGTTTCCACCCAGAACGCGCAGAGAAGAAATTGATATCAACTCTCCATCAAATGTCCGGGAGGACGGTAAACAAGTTGATCTCTGAAGTAAGTAAATATTACAATACTGTAATGTGTTAATGTGTTAGAGGCCAACACTGAATATAACTGATAATAACACACTAACTTTGCATGCTGTACAAATTGAGCATTGACGTATGTAATATCTGGCTAGATTCTCTGTTTGGATTAGGAAACAGAGGCGTAGAGTTTAGGAAACCCCCGTCCATGTCCGCATTTTTTCATTGGGTGGCAGAGGGTTTTTTTTTTTTCCATCCAGATGGTTAGAAGAGTCTTTGAGGATTCTTGAGATACCTTTGCAACAGCGGTAAGTGCTTAAATGAGCTTCTGGGTTTTTCAAAGATCAACAGCTATTCATTTTTTGGAAGAACTCATGTTTAGCTCGGTGAATAAAATGTAGTGGTAAAACATGAGAGCCACAAACTGGGGCTACTTGTTAGGTTTAATGAAGGACTGCCTTTCAAAGAAATCACAGGATTATAAATAATGCATGGGTACTTACTCATTTCTCAAACATGTGAAAATGAAGGTAGATGACATCCCCTTGCATTGTTAAGGACACTGTGTCTACATGGAAAAACCCTGTAAATGCAAATTTCAGAGAGTTTTGATTATTGTTACTGTAAAGAAATGTAACAAAAAAATCCCCAAAACAACCATTATCCTTCATATGCCTCTTCCATTTAACTTTCACATATCAGCGTTAATCCTTTTGTACACAGAACCTTTTGTGCAAATACAAGTAAGTGTATGCACATGTGAATGGTGTGTGTGTGTGTGTTTATTGCAGTGGTGCTGATGCTGCCTCTAACCCAAAATCCATCACTGAGTCCAGCCATGCGATTACAGCCTGCCATGGGAAACGCTGACTACTGCTGCTACTCTATTAGGCAAAGTGCTTGTGTGTGTGTGTTTGTGTGTGTGTGTGTGTGTGTGAGTGAGCGAAAGAGAGAGAGAGAGAGAGAGAGAGAGAGAGAGAGAGAGAAAGAGAGAGAGAGAATGGGTATTATCCTAGACCAGGTGCTAAGTGCTTCTCACTACACTCTTTTCGGTCCAGGACCATTTTCTCACATGCCGCACCGATCCCTCGCCACTCCAGGGCTGTGAATCAGTCGGTCCTGCAGAAGAGTGAGGTTATCGTATGCTGCATAGCAACGGATTGATTTCTACTCTACCGTTGTCCATCTTCTTTCACCCCATCCTTTTGGTGTCTCCTGTTCTAGCTTTGTAGATAAATACTTTGTCCAAAAGTCTTGCCCAACTGTAGATTTTAAAACATCTGGTAGGATAGATATGTTGAAGTGTCTGCGTAGTTTCTGTGTGTGTGCATATATATTGCATACCACACGTGTGTATGTTTATGTGTGTCAGTGTAGGAGGCCAGGCGGGCTGTGAAATAGGGATTGATGTGTCCATTTGAAGACAGGTGTTTAGAGTGTGACTGAGGGCTGCGGCAGCGTCACTCCGCCTCGGTCTGCTGCCTCTGTCGGCGCGGCTCCACCACTGGCTTTGATTACTTGTTGTTATTGGAGTGTGAAATCTGAATATGCTTTTTCATTACTCAAAGTTTGGCTTGTGTTGGTGCAAGGAGGCGCGTGGGTGACAGCAGAGTGTTTGGTTTTATGTTGTGTAGTTGGTCTGAATTTATGTTCTTAGTTGCGTCGTTGCAGAGTTTGAACTCTTGGGCTCTTTTTAAAAATTTTTTTATTTAAATCAAAATAAATATTCAAAATCAGCACCATATTTACAACTGATTTTCTGTGTTTTTAAGGTAAGTTGGCCTTTCGGTCGGTCAGTTGGTCCACCACTTTGGTCTAGGATGAAATATCTCAACAACTATGTGATGGATTGCCATGAAATTTTGTACTGACATTCGTGGTCCTCAGAGGCTGAATCCTACTGACTTTGGTGATCGCTTGACTTTTCCTCTAGTGCCACCATGAGGTTGACATTTTTGTTTTATTTGTAAAATATATCAAGAACTATGAGATGGATTGCTGCAAAATTTTGTACAGATATTCATGGTCCCAAGAGGATGAATCCCAGTGACTTTAGTGATCCCCTGACTTTAACTTTCGTGCCATTAGCAGGTCAAAGTTTTTGCTTATCCTGTGAAACATGTCAACATCTACTAGATGGACTGGCACAAAATTTTGTACAGTCATTTATGGTCCCCCGAGGATGTATCCTTGTGACTTTGCTGATCGCCTGAGTCTTCCTTTAACGCGACCAGCAGGTTGACATTTGTGGTCTTAAATGAAATATACTTGAAATATACTTGATACAGACATTCTTGCCCCCCTTGAGATGAATCGTAACAACTTTGGTGATCAGTTCACTTTCCATCTAGCGCCATCATCAGGCCAAAGAATCAATTTGGCCAGTACTTTGGTTTACAACCACATACCAGCACAACTAATGACATGGCCATCAGCCTTAGCCGTACTTTATATTTAGCCCTAATTAGTAAATGTTAACAAGCTAACACGCTAACCTAAGACAGTAAACATAGTAAACATTATACCTGCTAAACGTCAGCATGTTAGCAGTGCTTACGTTAGCATTTACTGTAGCTCAAAGCATCACTGTGCCTAAGCACAGCTTCAAAGAGCTGCTAGCATGGCTGTAGACCTTTAGTCTTGTTTAAAATTATCGTATTCAAATTAAAGCACTTGCAAACACTCAAAATCAAAGCTGTATTTGCAATTGATTTTTTCTGTTTTTACTAAGTTTACTTTTCCTTCGGCTTGTAACAGACACTATTTGCCATACCACTCTGTAAGTATATCCATGGGTTAAGACTTCCTCTAAATGACCTCATGCTGTAAGCTGACAGCCAGACAGCTGAGCGTTTAAATAGCTGGAGTGTGTTATAAAAAGACAGAGAGCACCTGGTAAAAGTCTATTAATCTTCAGGTGCTTGGAGGAGACATTCGTTATCAGAGCTTGGGAATTAAACATGAGCATGAATTCTTCAGAGGCGCAATATAAAAGAGTTGGATAATTTTAGAAGGGATCACTCCACCTGTAATTTTAGCTCCCCTCAAAGGCCTCTCTGTCTCTGCCGTTTAGAACTAATCCCTTTTGGAATTTGAAAGCTGTGTTCTCCAATATGTATTCACAAAGTGGATTAAAGAGACTCAATAGTTCAGGTTTTGTTTTTCATGTGATTAAGTGAAACCTGTGAGAGTGATTACATTTTCCAGCAAAGGGAGGAACGTGAAAGGCTAAAAAACCATGTAAACACTTGCTATTATGCCAGCAGCAGAAGGAACCATTTTTGTGATGAAATGACAAATATTTGGCAGTGTGATCGCTATGGCTGATCTTGAAACAGGTTGCAAAATAAATGCATCTTAATTGAGTTAAGTCTGGCTATTATTCAATCTTTGTATCAGTAAGTGAAACCTGCTGGTGTGTGTTTTTTTGAAATGCACATAAAAGCAGCAGGTGTGTTTGTGGGAGGGGGATTTCACAGTGGTGTTTACAGCATTTTGTGGCACCTGTGATATTGCAGCACGGGGTGATTGATTATTGTGACCATGGCACTGACTGCTTTACACCGATTAGCCTTTGACCTTATAGGTGAGAGATCACATCAGCTGCTGGGAGGATGATAGGTGGGAAGCGGGATGGTCCTAATTTACTGTCCCATTATCACGGCCCTGTCAGGAAGGACTGGAGGGAATGAGAGAGGGAGGGAC
Organism: Oplegnathus fasciatus; assembly: GCA_003416845.1. Classification (NCBI taxonomy): domain Eukaryota; kingdom Metazoa; phylum Chordata; class Actinopteri; order Centrarchiformes; family Oplegnathidae; genus Oplegnathus; species Oplegnathus fasciatus. The sequence continues at coordinate 958,045 of NTHP01000141.1, read as the reverse complement.
AAAAGGACGGGGAGAAGGGGGGGGGAGCAAAACAGAGACAAACAGAGGGAGAGAGAGAGAAGAGAGGGATTAATCAACAAGGAAGGCGGACGAGAGGGAGAGCAAAGCGACAGCAAAACATTGAGAAGCAGGAGCCAAAATTGCGCCCTAATTCTGATGTTTATTTTATCTGAGGTGGCAGGTGTGCCGGGTCCACAACCTCGCAGTGCTTCTCTGGCCCGTTCTCACTGGCTGTGTGGCTCGCCTAGAGATAAGACTGTAATGAAGCCGGATGGGAATAACACAGACCACCAAAAGAAGCCTCCGGCAAGACAGCCGGACCTGACTGTTGCTTCCATCCCTCCTCCCTCAGCTACCCTTTGTCTTACAACGTAAATTTGCTCCTTCATCCCTGTCCTGCTGGCTCTGTTTGTTTAGGGACTGTTGATGAAGGAAAATAAGTTGCACTGATTCCCAGTGGGCAGTCATGCGGCTGGAAACCCCGTGTTTGTCTTATCACACAGGCTGCTTCAAGCTGGGAAATTTAAGCAGTGAAGCTGAATGTGGACTGTCAGAGCTAAATGATCGTGTCTGACATCAGTTAGCTTTACATCATCTCAGGCTAAGAGAAGACGTTCAGGATTACTAGATGTCATTCATTCCTTTGAGGAACATAAGGTTCAAGGGAAGGATCTAATTAGCTGCAGCCTAATGAACAGAGGTGTCTCCTGGATTTCAGTTTCTCTGTGGTTGGTGTCATCACAAATGTTTGTTTCACAAGTGTGTTTTATTTGACAAAACTGCAGTGCATATAATGTTCTGCGGTGTCTTTAATAAGAGATTTGTTGTTGTTGTTCAAAAAGTATAACACATTAGTTACCGAACCTTTTGGTTCGTGACGCCTTAAAATTGAAACCATGTCTGCTTCTGACCCCCAATCGCAGGTTTTTGGCTTTTGTGTGGACATGATTTATGAGCAGTTCAACCAAAGACTGATGTTTCTTGTTTTATTGAAGGATTTTTAGAGGCCTGAGGAGGTGAAAAAAATCTATATTTCTGTTATACAAAATGATGTTTATTTTTTTTTTATCATTTGACCCCTCCGATTCTTCTGGGAACCACTGCCTTAATGTGAGATGCTCAAAGCTACAACTACTTTATGTGCCTCAGGATTTAATTGGTATGATTTTGTATTAGTGCAAATCAATGACCTTTTAACTTTACAGCTTACAAATGATTATCCAACTGAACCTACATAGAGCATTTGAACCAAAGTATCAACCTTTACCAGCCAGTGATCTTTAGGTTTTTAGTTCTCAAAATTCTAATCCAGGAGATTTTAGAGATGTGTAGATGAGTAGTGTAGTAGACAATAATGATAATAATAAACTTTATTTATATAGCTCCTTTCAAAACAATGTTACCAAGCGCTTTACAAAGGAGAAACAAAATTAAAATAAAGCCGCACCACCATTAAATTAATATGAAATAAAAGTCCAGTGAATGAAATAGAATAAAACACCCAAAATAGATAGAAGATAAAAACAGGAAAATAAACACAAAAAACATAGTGGATCTGAGGCTATGCTCTGGCTTGTCAAGCTCAACTTTTACTCCAGCATGGGAGTCTTAAAAGTGCTCAAAATAATGGAAAGTTTCGACATCAACAGCTCCATGATAACTAAGCTATACCTGCTGATGAAGACCATGTGATGTGGTGGAAAGCTCTGAAACAAGTGGGTAAGTGGAATTTGAGGTGAGTTTGTTTTTTAAAAACATTTTCTGAAGGTACCAACCTGCAGATTGTTAAACTCTGACCTCGCCTATTATGAAAGGAGCAGAAAATCACAGGCTGTCTGTCAAACGGGAAGCTTATATGCAATTTGGTGTAGCCTATAGCTGTCATTACTTTGCAATGACAGGTTCCGTGTCCCAGCAAGCCACGACATTGTGAACCCAACACTCACAAACACACCATAGCAATATTTAACCAATGTTAGCTCTCGCGCATGCACTCAGATACAGCTAGAGATGTGTGGCTATGTGTGTGAGCTTCGTACACACTCTTGCAGGTTGGCAGAAGAGAGACTGCTCGGCGTAGCAGGTGTAAGCACAGACGCACTGACAGCACCGTGGGTTTGAAAGCTGGCTGGTGTGAGGCTGTGTGTGTGTGTGTGTGTGTGTGTGTTGTTGATGTTTTTAGGGAGAATGGATTTCGCATTAGTGCCCTTGTTTCCTCTTCCTCCTCTCCTTCTCCCTCCCTCTCTTGTCCCTCTATCCCACTTTCTCTCTCCTCCTATTATTCTCATTCTGCACTAGAGGGCCGTCAGCGAACCCTGAATGCATTATGCTGTCTGCTCCATTGTTTGTGCTGTTTCTCTGCGCCTGTGCCCCACTCTCTCCCAATATTTGTTTTCATTAATCACAATGGGTGCCTGCTGCGGGTGTCTTGATGGCTTTTTTGGTCGTCTTTTGTTCCGCAGCGCAGCTTTTGTCTTTAGGCATTGGCTTTCTGTGTTTTGTTTGTGTGCCTCTGTGTTTGTGCACGTGTGCATATATGCCCACTTGCGAGCGCGTAGACAAAGATAGAGGTAGGAAGGATCAGGACGTCGCGCACATTTCTCTTTCTTCACACATGGTAATGCATCCCTCCTCCTTTCATGTTGTTCTTTTATCTGGGCTCATTACTGCTGTTTTCAGAGAAACTAGTGGGCACAGAATGGCCGGTTTCTCTGTTACAATGCTGCATGCACTCTCTTACAGTTCACTGGCATTCTTATACATATCACATTAAATGTCGCGTATGATTTCCATATTGAACATTTCTATTCAACAGATGCATCGAGTCAGAAACAGTCTTACAGAATACATGCAACAGTTTTTAATACAACTAACCAAAAGAGGCCAATTAAAGCTGAACTACAAAGTATATATTGTATGGTAAACAGGTGGTTGATTTTGCACTACATATATTTTCTCTGCTCCCATGCCTCCATTATTGAGGATCTTGTTGGTTTGTTTGGCCCAGACGAGTGGTGTTGCCATAAGGTGGATAAATAAATCATCTCTGAAGAAATATTAAAACTTGTCTGTTGCTTTCCCGCCTCCTGCTCTCTGTTCCTGTGTTGCCTGTGTTCCCTCTTTCTTTTTCTCTCATTCATCCTTTCGTGCTTTTTTCTCCTTCTCATTTTCGTGTCCCCCTCCCTAACTCCGCTCGCCTCTCTTCCTCTGATGTGTGATTCACAGGGTTTTTGCTCTCTTTTTTGTTTTTGTGTTGCAAGGCTCTGTTTCTCGGCACAGAACATACACACACACACACACACACACACACACACACACACACACACACACACATACAGGTGCGCAGTCTCGCTCCATGCCTGAAATGTATGGATTTGCCCACTGTTAAAATTTTCAGCTGCTCCACAGGATCAATTCCAATTAAATATCAAATAGGGCTTCTATTTTCTCCCCTTCTCTGGCTGCTCTGCAGTCTCACAACAGCGTGTGGTCCAGAATTTCTCTGCTCTCCTCTCTCCCACCAACCTTGTCCATCTCTGATATTCCTTTCCTTTCTATATGTCCTTCAATCTCTGTGTTCATACCAGGGTTTCCTGAGCTATGGTACAGTGGCGCATAATCATGACAAATCCTGTGGGTATCCACAGAAGGATGCTGTGTTTCTACGACCAAATGCAGTCCTATGTTATCAGCCAAACAAGCTGAGGGATGCGATAGGAGAAAAAGTTCTATATAGTGAAACGAAGTGTTGTCCTCTGCATCACATTCATAGCAGATTCATACTTTTACGGGTAGAGAAAGCAATGGAAAAATAACCATTGTTACATATCAGCTGCACAGTGAAAATATGTAAATAAAGCTTTCTCTGGCTTTAGGAAAGGTGGATTTGAAGAAGTGGCATCTGGTGGCAGCTCTACACTTACCTCTTTTCTTTCACTTTTACACCTGCAAGTTGCATCATGGTGAAACACAAACCTGTGAGTGTGTATGTGTGTATCTGTATTCATGTACAAGTGTTTGTGTCTATCCGTATTTATGTACGAGTGTGTGTGTGGGTGTACTTGAACCCAAATTCAGCATGTGTCAGATGATGTGGCAACAGTGGACTAGGCAGTGTGAAGCCCTTTTTTTTTATCTTACCCAAGGCATTTCTTCTGGATAATAGTGTGTGTGTGTGTGTGTGTATGTATGTCTGCAAGTGTGTCAGTGTGTATCAGCTAGAAGTGGAGCTGATAAGAGCTCTAGGGATATCTCTATCCTCACACTCTTTTCCAACAAGGACCATTCTTCCAAAAATGGATATTGAACATTGAGGTCTTGACCTGATTACATCACCTAAGTACCTGTTGCGGTAATCAGTACATGAGCTCTTCACCGCTGAAGTCAAAAAAGGAATCACTTTGAACTTTGAGCATAGTTTAGAATTTTAAAACATTCAAATATGATTTAAGTTTGACTCCTTTCTCTAAATCCAGGTATTAGGTAGACTGCACGGCCAAAAGTATGTGGACACTCAAACATTACACCCTTATGTGACAGACTAAACTCTTCTGGGAGGGCTAAGTTAAAACCATCAGTCGTTTCTGTGTAAGTGTGTGTGTGTGTGCACAGCCTAGGAAGTAATTGTCACAATTGCAGATGGTAAATTTGACATTGGATCACTCAAAATATGACCTTTTTACGTCAAATGCCAACACTTTTAAAATTCTTGCTTTCTACAATATATGGTCAAAGGTCACTTTCAAAGAATGATACCACTCCTACGTCTGCACAGTAAATATGTAGCTGGAGCCAGCAGCTGGTGGTTAGCTTAGCAAGACTGGGGGGGGGGCTAGATCCAGCTAGCCTGGATCTGTTCAAAGGTAACAAAATCTGCCTAGCAGCACCTCTAAAGCTCACTAAATAACACACTATATCCGAAGTTTAAAAACAACAACTCCAGGCCAGCTGTTTCCCCTTGTATCCACTCATTATGCTAAGCTAAGCTAACCAGCTGCTGGATCCAGCTGTATATTTACTGAACAGATTTGAGTGTGTTCTCGATCTCGTCATCTAACTCAAGAAAGTGAAGAAGCGTATTTGCCAAAATGTCAAGCCATTGCTTTACGGTATCATTAAGGTTAGGCAACGGAAACACTTGGTTAAGGTCAGGTAAAGAGGGCGGTTATGGTTAATAAAAAGGCAAATGATCATTTCGGGCCTGTGACAGGAGTCGAGCTGTGGTTTCCTGCATAAAAGCCTGATGTTCTTCACACCCATCCACCACCCTGTCCTCCAAACATTCTTTCTTTCTGCCTTGCTATAGGACACACTGTTTCCTCCTTTGTCCCTGAATGTTGGCATTGGACGTAAATCGTGACGGGGAAGATTGGTCCAATCTGGATTTAATTCCTAGGGATACTGGGTTGTATTTGCTCCCATTCAGTCACAGAATTAGTGAGGTCGGCCACTGATGTTGGAGATTACGCCTGGCGCGCCATCACAAATCTGTTGGACGGGGTTGAGATCAGGGCTCTGTGCAGGTCAGTAAAGTTCTTCCTCACCAAACTGGGAAAACCAGGAAAGGGCCTTCCACAAACTGTTATCACAAAGTTGGAAGCACACTATTGTCTAAAATATCATTGTATGCAGTAGCATTAAGATTTCCCTTGAATGGAACTACAGGTAAGAAGCTTAGCCCAAGCATATGGCCTGAGATATCTCCATACTTTTGAACTTCTAATATGGCTGCAGATACCTTAAATTAATCTTAATCTGTAATCTGCAACAGGTATTGTCTCTTTTTATTTGTGAAGTGAAGTTACACTCATAACCCTACAAGCCAGGCCAAAGAACGGGCCTATCTCCTCTGCACACACAATGTATGTGGCTGTGTAAGGTAGTGGACATTCATAAGTCCCTCTGATCCCCCTGATTAAAGAAATCCCTTCAAGCTTCTAAAAACCAGAGAGAGAGAGGCAGTGAGCTCATTCATTTGTGCATGTTATATTATGCCTCAGTGGATTGACCTTTGACTTCATGCTCGCTGTCCTCTCTCTCTCTCTCTCTCTCTCTCTCTCTCTCTCTCTCTCTCTCTCTGGCTCTCTCCTGGCACACCCTCAATACTAAGCCTCAACCATCGGAGCTACAGAGAATTAATGAATTATAAATCCCCCTGGATACATTAACTAGACCCACTTTATATGCCAGGACTCAAATTACATCAATATACGCTTTCTGCATTTGTAAATGCCTATCAATTATTGATGTGATGTCATTACCCAAGCAATATCTGTCATGAATGAGCAATATGTATCATGCAGCAGTGTTACCTAATCTTAAGATTGTTACGACAGGCTGGATTTTAGCCACTTGGGGGCAGCAGAACAAGCAGTAAATTGACGTATTATCACCTTATATACTGGATATGGCTAATATGTTTGCAAACTGTTGCTTATTTCCACATCCAGCAGACATGGAGCAACATTAGGGTTCATTTGTAGTCCTGTTTTTAGCCACTGGTTAAATGTAAGTCTAACATTTGAGCTTTGTTTTGGTCTCCACCAACTACTGAGTGAAATATGCGGCTCTTTAGCAGCAAAATGGTCCACTATGTTCACCTTCAGCTAGTGGCTAACTTTGTCTGCTGTTTGGTGCTGGAAACAGCCTGCTGCGACTAGAAACAAGTCTTTTCAGAGAGGTGAGAGTGAACTAAAACAGTGAAGTTGTGTGCTGTAAAACCAAAAGAGTGAGCTAAAAGAAGCTAAAATGCTCCGTGGAGCTGAGGGGAACTGCAGAGTACGGTGATAATTCTCTGTGGGTTTGTCACTACGAACCACCTCTTTCATCTACAAGTAGTCATGTGATCCATTCTGAATGAAAAAAAAAATTGAGTAGAGCATCTTTAAAGGGAAACTCCACCAATTTTACATTCTCAATTGACTAGTCAGGAGGGAGTACTGCTCAGCCTGTAGTCGTATAATTCACATTTGGCTCTGAAAGAATTTTGAGAAAATTACTCAAGTGACATAATTAGCTTGAATTATCCAAATTTGGCTGGAGGCTGTAACATTCCTTAAGTTACATGAAACAAACAGAAATGTCACATTTCCATCGTGTCTGCTACATTGTTTTCCACCGTTTGAGGTTTGACTGCCGCTCTTTTAATTACATCTCGTTGCGCCCTCTTCTTTTGCAATGGTTTAATGGAACCCAACTGGAGCATTAGTGCCACCAGCTGTTTATCTTGATGCGCTCCACACCTAATATTTGCATAACAGTAGTGGATGGAAACTGACATTCATTCGCATTTTCTTTTGCAGATTTTCTGAAAATTTGGTTAAAGTTTTTGTGACATTTGGATGAAAACCTGGCTACTGTGTACTGATGTTTTTTTCATGCTGTATTAAAAAAATTCCACTGACTCTGACCATTTAAGTGAAGTGAGGTGAAAAATACTATTATGGGAAGTGTAGATCCAAAGATTTAGATCCATACTAGGGACTAAAAATTGGGATGTTATGGCCTCTGCTGCTTTGATTTTGACGCTCCTATTTTTTTAACCTGTCTCTTGCAAGACCCCCAACTTCATGGAAGTGCAATATTAAAATCCCTGGAATACACCTTTAAAATTTCTACAGCTTAAAAAACAACACAACAACCTGTTTCAGCCCTTTGAAGTTTTCACATGTTGACTTCAAAGCAGTCCATATATTTCTATGTAGTTTTAAGGCATTCACTATACTTGTCCATTGAAGTTGCCTCTAAAAAATGCGTTTTGCCCGCTCTCTGTCTCACTCACTGTCTCTCTTTGTCTCTCACTCCTCCCCCCTGATGCAGAAATCCATAGTGTTGTAAATGAAGCTGTGAGGATCAATGCTGCAGGCAGGGTAATGCCGGAGCGCTGCCACCAGTGTATTGCTACAATGATCTAGTGGTTAAAAACACATTCACAAACAGAGAGGGGAAGATAGATCTGAGCCAGCAGCACGCCCACATTGCTCTCGCTGGAGACATCATCAAATTAAACAGCAACTATGATGTGTTTCTGCTCCGTGCCCCCGCTACCACACCACCACGTCTGCTCCAACACACACTCCTCTTTTTCTCTCCTGTTATTGACAAGAACCTCCACTGGGGTAGATTTATAATAGAATGCATGACATGATTTGTTTTGAGTTTAGGATGAAGGCCAATTAGTTTAACAAGTGCGAGACAAATCTTGTTTGACAAAAGTTTATGTCAGGGCATGTGAAACTTATCCACTGGGAGATATTTTGTTAGCTGGAAGCAGACTCTGTTGCAGACACACACACCTGCACACACACGAAACAAAAATATCAAAATATGCTCATGGGTCCCACAGTTTTCTATCCACTTCTAGATTCACATGAACGCATCTTTTTATAACATTCAGGAGCAAAACCTAAAAATATTAAGGAGTTTGGTTATTCTGTTGCTATACAGTCACCATTTTCCTATTTGACTTTTGCAAAATGGAAAAAAAAAGCATGACAGCATTGTTACATTGTTAACAAGCGCAACAGGAAGCATCAGCAGCACTGTTGCCAGTTCCAAGTAACTCCTTTGATGGCCTCTAAGAAAAGGTTCCTAGAAAATCTTTTTGACTTTGGATAATTCTCGTTTTGTATCTTTCACCCCACTCCCTCCTTGTAGGTGACCTTTTCGTTTCACCTCTTCTTATTTCCCGCAGGATTAACGTCACTCTACCTCTGTTTCCGTGTTGCCACAGCAGCGCTCTGGATTATGGAGACTCCTCATCCTTACAGTAAACAGCACGCAGAGGCACAGATGCTCGCACACAAACACACATCTATCAGTGTGAGTAATCTTTGGTGTGCAAACAGCAGATGAGGGTGACTCCTGTCACGTCTGGGCGGGAACAACTTATTTACCTGCGCGATCACGTCTTCAACTTCATGCAGTTTGTGAGGTTTGTGGTGATCCTGTACTGAACTGCACATTCATTCATTTTATTTCGTCTACTCTATTGGTGGACAAAATAATTGGAACATTTTGTCTATAGAAAGTAAAGCCAGTGTACAAAGGGTCAAGATGTTGCCACTCTGTGTCCTGCTAGGCGGATTAGATCCCTCATCCCTGCTTTGATCAAAAGCAAAGCACACAAGCACATTCACAGCTACACTTCTCCCTGCTAGCTGTGCCGACAAGATGCGATCACAGGCCCCAATCATATAACCACCGCAGAGAGAAACAAACTGTGTTTTTTACTGTCACCGCTGTTGCTTGTGAAGTTAAACAGCAGGTTGACCAGCAGGGACTGAGGGTGTGAACAGACCTTATCACGCCAAGCGTCCTATAGTGTCCGCTGGCATACTGGGCATTATGAACACAAGACTTCGACTTGAGCCATGGTCTGATCCTTGTCTCAAATCCACTGAGCAGCAGAGTCAACAGGCGATGGGAGCGGAGATAGCCAACTATGGGGAGTGTCAACAGGCCGCTCGGCACCGGATGAAAGCTCTGTTTGTGTGGCGAGGCTGATCCCCTCTCTATTCATCTGGTCTTGGCCTTTCTTCTACACCATTCTGGACCCTCGGCTGAACACGGCAGATTATGTCTGATCTCACAGGTATTGCAGGTCAACATCATCCCACCGCTGGAGTATAAAGCTCATATTCTCAGCTCTGCGCTCTAACTTAATCGTACTCCCTCTCACTCTACCACTCTGCCTCATTCAGTGATTTTCATCCCCTCCTGTGCCTCAAGCCGACCCTGCTGATTAACATTTTCGACGCAAATGTGTGTTGTTGCAACAACACAGAGTGGCGAGTGCTTGAGATGTAATTAGAATTAAGGATATTGATCACACAGGGCCAGACGATGGCGTTATAAATAATAGCTAGCATGAATAAGTGAAAGCGATAGGTGAGCTCTTGGTGATTTATGTACGGACTCCTGTGGTCCGCAGCATAAATCACCAACAGCCATGTTCTTATTGAGTTATGAAGCCCCACAGTTGCAGCAGAATAATGGCCAACTCTATGTCTTGTGCGTGTCTGCTCAATCCATAAGACAACACCCATGGACCAATAAGCAAGCAGAGGTGTATGCTCTGTTGTACTGTATTAGTTTGTGTGTACTGTATTATATATTCATCAGATTTTACGTCACTATGGAATAAAGGTACACAAATGCTGGGTGTATGTGGCTTTCTCAGCATTTGCAAGATAATGCTCATGTTTTACTTTTAGATGAATGTAACAATATACCATATCATTGCAATCATAGATCCTTGCACTAGCACGCTGACCTTTCTAAAAAATGATGTGTGATAAACACTGCAATGTTTGGAATGTTATTCCCAAGAGCTAATTTGTTGAAGACATATTTTGAATTAATCATATGAGGTTCATTATAAAGCACTGTTAACCCCTTGCTTGAGTGTTTTAGTAAGTCACCTAACAGACTGCACCTGTTAGAAACATGAATTCTGCTGCTTTGAACAGCAGCTGACAAAACAAACACTATTCAAGGTCTGTTTATTTCTTTGATCCAGAGCTTTTGACCATATTGCACAGTCTTCATCAGCAGAAGGAGTTTGCTCAGTTGATGACGAGGAGTGATTTATATGAACACCTCTTAGCTAAACGGTTGAGCTTGACAGTTAATTCTTGGCCTTGGAGACACTAGTTGACAAAACAATCTGAGGTGCCACTTACTTGCTTGTTTTATGCAATCCTCATGGAGCAGATGGAGTTCCAATCTTGACATTATTCAAATCTTCTGACTGTAAGTAATGGGATCTCACATGAACACAATATACTCTGCCAAAGTTAGAGCCACCTGGTTTGAGCAGGTGAATCATTTCTGTAACGGCCATATGGTATGATTTGAAAATCTCTTACAAATGATGTTGTCCTGTGGATAGTGATGCTAGATTCAAAAGTGCTCATATGAGTCATTTTGCAAACAACCTATTTTGTCATGGTGGTGTGAAATCTGATTTGCTTATGCTGTCAGGGAGAAACACTTGTCAATCAAAAATGGTCCAACCAAGACTGTCCTTGTGAACTCTTGCGATCATGCAGATAATGTCTGTCCTGTCTCTGAAGCAAATGCAGCAGTGGTATGACATTGTTAAAGCACTGCAAAACCTCTTAAAGAGGATGTTGGTGTGAATGGCTGGGCATACAAAGTGTCTGACTTTGGTACAGGAGGCCGCGGCTTGCTTCCCATCTCCTACCAACAGTTGATATTTCTTTTTTGGTGGCATGACTAGGGATGGCAATGTCGGTCCATCTGTCAGTTCACCACTTTTGCCTCGCCTCAAAATATCTCAACAACTATCAGATGGATTGCCTTGGAACTTTGTACAGACATTCATCGTTCACAGAGGAGGAATCCTGCTGACTTTGGTGATCCCGTGACTTTTACTCTAACGCCACCATGAGGTTCACATTTATGTTTTTTCTGGTGAAATATCTCAACAACTACTGGATGATTTCCATCACACTGGCTACAGACAACCATGGTGCAGAGCGGATGAATCGTAATTGGAGACCTCCCAACTTTTGCTCTACCGCTAAAATTTTCACTTATCCTGACAAATATCTTCTATTGCATCACAATTCGCATGGCTGTAGACTCTTAGTCTGGTTTTAATCATGACTACAATCTTGCACTTACCTTGAACAAAGTACTACAAGTTGCTTAAACTTTGCCAACCACCTTAACCATAGCAATGAGTGATACAAAAACACTCCTGTGCCATCCTGTGGATAGTGATTCTAGATTCAAAAGTGCTCATATGAGTCATTTAGCAAACAACCTATTTTGCCATGTTAGTTTGAAATCTTATTGGTCAAACCACACCCACATAGTCCAGATGAGGCAGGTTTCTGAGTTTTTTAGTTTCTTCTTTAAACTTTAAACATGAATTTTTCTTATTTAATCACAAATTAATTGATAGCTAACTAATTAATGTTATAGAAACAAGCAGGTTTCCAGGTGCTTTAATAGCTCTTATATAATAATAATTGATTGTATCACATTATGTAATGGAAAAATTTCTTTTGTTTTTAACAAGCCCTACTGAAACACAAACTTTACATACATAAAAGTGAAAAACATAAAGCGGTAGAGGGTGTGATATTTAACCTGCTGGAGGCTTAAATGCCCATTAGAATCTTGTTATTTCTCTGGACAGGAGCTTGTCTTTACAGTTGGCAGGCATCTAGTTAGAGTCCCTGCAGTTTGTGCTGCATCTTTCACACCCTCCTCCTAAGTGACACTAAGCCTCAGCAACAGGGGAGGGTTTTTAACAGGGCCCACGAACAGCCATCACCCTGAGTCTCTTAAGTGCTGTCTGTATGGTGCGCTGACAGATCAGTATCCCCCCTCCACTACGGTGTCGCTGCCATCGGCAGGGAGAAGGAGATTTCATCCAACCTGATCAAGCATGGGGAGGAGAACAAACAGCGCTTCAGACAACACACATCACAAGCAAACATGCACCACAACAGAGAAGCGCTTTTGGGCTAGTGTGTCTGCCTGTTTCTGTGTGTGTGTATGTGTGTGTTTACTGGCGGTGATGTTATCTGTCTTTAGTATGAAGCACTCACTTTCTGTTCTAAACAAACACAGCAGTGTGGGGCAGCTTAGGTCAGCGTTGACTGCTCTCTTCCATCTTGAATTCGCCATGTGTTCCAATGACATACACACACACACACACACACTCACGCACAGAGCCGCCTCCCCCTCAGCACGCCGGCTCTCTGGGGCTGTGCAGAGAAAACCTTTCATCAGACAAACTCCAAGAGAAAATATTTTAGCCTAAGAGGAGAACAACAGGGGCTGCGGAAATTGATTTTGATTTGAAAGTGACGGCAAATAATGGGGCTTGGAAACTGTCCCTGAATCTGAATCTGTTTCTCATTCCAGAATGTAAATGGCCCATATCAAGACTTTTGAGGGGTAAACAGGTTTGAATTCCAACACACAGTAGCAAGGGCACACGGTAACACATACAAACACCTGCACACACACGTATGCATATACACATATGCACACAAAGATGCACAATTCTGGGCTGGCAAACATGCATGCACACACACAGTATAGATGGACACACAATCAGCCAGGCTTTGATAGAAGTATTACTGCATCGCTTTCACCACGAAATAGATCTCATTGCATAGGTCTGTGAATGCCTCTTTATCTCTCAATGTCTTTTAGCCTTACAATACAAAGTGACCATTTTATGCAGTAAAGGTCACGGCACACCTACATTTAAAGATCATGCTCATGCAAAACAGCATTTCCACAGCGCTACTGGTACGTTTCCAGTTGCTGCTTGACAGGTAATTTGTGTCGAGGACATCCGCTTGTATTTCACATTTTTTCACAACATGGTTTTAAGCCAGTCTGAGCGGTAGTTATGTTCAGGCTTTGGCTCCGAAAATAGGCACACACACACACACACAAAACCATGTCCAAGAGAACACATACACCTGCCCACAGACAAATGCAACAACAAACCCAAAACAAAACACAAATTCTACACAATGTCTGTCAGTTGCTCGTTTGCAATAATTGAATTGTTAAAAAACTATTTCAGCAACCAAGTCACAATTAGTAAACCCAAACCCGGCCTCCCTCTAAAGCCCGCCTCCAAATACATCTTCCCAATGCTGTCAAGTTGACAGCTATTTAAAAAAATGGAGTTGCCAAATTATACATCATTAAATTCAACAAATTAATCATGATTTTCAGTGACAATAGTGTGGTGTAATAAAGGAAGACTGACAAACAAAGCCGGGCGCATCACCACTTCCAAATTAATAGTGACTGACACCAACACCCCCACACTTAATTAATGGGAAACAAAACACAACAAGAACATCCATCTAGATACGAGAAAACAAAGAATGGGTCGGCTCGTGTCATTCTACGTTTGCTGCCCGCTGACAGCGAAATGTAACACTGAGATTGATAGCGCTTGCGCGTGTGCGTGTGCACAGGCGTGCTCAAATGTTGTTTTTCTAGACTGCGATCTCTTAAGTAGACACCTAACACGCCTCGAGCCCCTGACATTGAGTTTATAAGCAGGCATTATTTTTAGCGATGCTGTCATGTTTCTCGGAGTGACAGCTCCTAAAAGCTTCCACAGGCAAACCCATCTCCTTTTGCACTCTAAAGCCATGTCTTCTTAACAGCGATGACTGGGCTATTATCTTACAAGATGAAAGCTGACGCACTGCTATGCTTTTCATTTCTGCAAAGACCATCGCTTTATAGCTGAGCTTTTTGATGTTTGATTTGTCCTCTCGCTCCTGCCCGCCGTGTGGCCACGGTCAATATTCGCCAATCATAATAATATCCGACCGTCGGATGTCAAGAGACTTTTTTTTACCCCATTTAAACCGCACTTGGTCGTGAAAGGAATAGCATACAAAAGGACAGAGAGAGGGGAGAAAGAGGTCGGGGCGGCGTTTTAGAAAACCACTCCGGAGAAACGGGACACTCTCAGGCACTTTGTCACATCAATTAGGAATTCTATCTGGGCAATGGGATCATGGCCTGCAGGGCAGTGGACAGGACGGCCATTATATATCTTACTGCTATGTGTGTGTACGTGCATGTCTGTATGCTTTTGTGTACATTTGCAACGGATAGAGAGAGAACTCTAGGAACGAGAGCTCATCCTTTGAACTATCGACTTTTGCCTCACTGACCCCTGGGAAAGCTAATTTTAGACTGTGTTTCGCAGTGGTTTTAATTGCTTCACATTGCTAATTTCCTCTTTGCTGACAATGAACAGAGGCGGTAGGTGTCCTCTCTTTCCCTCTCTGTCTCTCTTTCCCACCAACAGTCAGTCAGGCAGTCAGGCCTCGAGGCTGTCAGAGGGGGAACAAAGTGACTGGGTGATGAGCCAGACGCCCGTTGTCTGATCACATGGACTGATGCTGTGCCAGACACCACAGCCACTGGCTCTCTCAACAAGGTTCCTCTCACAACAGAGGAACGTACTCCCGACCTGGGCCTTTTATACTTTTCCTGTCTTCTTTTTTTCCCTCTCCCCGTCTCTGTCTGTTTCAATCTTTCCCATCTGCTGGTTCCTCTTTTCCTCCCATCTGTCCCTCTCTGTTTACTCTCTTTCTTTTGCATTTGCAAACACTTGCTCGTTGCTTCTTCCCGCATTATTTAAATGTTATGGAGGTGAAAGGTGCAGTCATCCCTCTCCTCCTCTCTCCCTCTCTTTTCTTAATTGTTCTCTGAGTGAGGAGGTGGGTTTCCTGCTGTGTGCAGCATTACTGCGACACACACAGACAAGTGTATTGCCTTTATGGGGAATCAGCATTTTTAAAAAGGCAAATGAAGACAACTATGCAGAAGAGCATCACCCTTCCTCTGGCAAAACTCTAAATGCAGTATGATACAGACGCGCACACATACTTGGAGAATGTCATCAACTGGCATTGTTTTGCAGACTTACAGTACATTTGTGTCTAGTTGGCACCCACTGCTGCACACTGCTCTGACAGCCCTCATCTATACTGAATCAAATCCTCTGAGGTGTGTGTACGAAACAACTATATTTTTGTTCTATGAATAAGCTGACTTCCCCTCAGATTTGTAGCTCCCAGCTGCAGTAGGCTATGTATAAATCAATGCCTTGGTGGGCTAGAGAGGGAGCAGTTATATTTACTCTGTTTCCTAGCTAGCAGCACTAGCTGTACTAGGGGGTAGAGGAATTCGATACACACCACTGGAAGGCAAAGACTTTTTCGCTCACATACAGGAATGGCAGCTCTGCTGATAGGGATAGACTAATGAAGGAATACCAGTCCAGTCAAGCGAGAAAACACGCCCTGTAAAACATCAACAGAAAATAAAACTGATTTCTGTCATGCACCGCAGGAGGAGAAGTAAGAAAAACTGAATTGTATACATGCAAGCATGGATACACACACACACAGACACACAAGAGCATATGATACTGGTAGCCTCACATTTGTCCTCACAAATGCCCCAAAATCTATCTGATATATTTGAATTTTAATCTATAGTGGTTTATTGATTCAGATAAAGCACTTGTGTGTTTCTGCTCTTCATTTGCAGTCTGTGTCTGCAGCACTGAGCACTGGATTAAGGTTGATGGCAATGAATTATACATGCAGTCTGAAATGTAATTCTCTTCATTAGATGACAAATCTCTTGTTTGAATATTGCATACTGTGGTAATAATACTGCTTTTATCATTGGCCACTGGAGTTGTGGGACTGAGGAAAAATAGTCTTGTCATCACTGTAATGCACCACTGCTAATTCATTAATTCAACTACCAAATTAAAGCTAAATCAAATCTGGTTGTTGCTACATTAATTCCAACAAAAGAAAACATGCAATGTCTGCTTATCTCCGGTGAAGAATTGAATGAAGTGCCAGTGTGTGCTTTGTGGGTGTGTGTGCCTCTTTCTGGACTTTTTGTGTGTTTGTGCTCCTGTGTGTGTGTTTCTGTAGGCCCTGAGAAATGAGGGCTGGGCCTGGTTAATAATAGTGGCCGAGAGGGTCTGTTAACGTAGCCCACTACATCACTCCTTAGCAGGGAGACATCTCCAGGGCTCCATGCTGCTGTGATGGAGTGTTGGAAGGGGAACAGACTGGTACAGAGAGCCGGTGATGGAAAGGGGATCGGAGGATGGAGGCTGGAGGACAGATGAGATTCAGGCAGCGGGGAGGCAAGGAAGTGAACAGTCGGGCACTTTTCTTTGTTCTCTGCTGTTTCATCTCTTTTACAAATACTCAGGATCTGATGTACCACCAGCTATCCTTGTGTAGACAGAGGGTTATAGGTGTTTTACCTACCATCAAAGGTGTTTATTTGCATTTGGCCTTGAAAACTCTCAGTATGTTGATGACAGTCAGAATAGATTTTAAAAGACTAGTTTGACACAGGAGATTGATACAACTCACATATCTGTATGCTAAATATGAAGCTGGAGCCAGGAGACTGTTAGCTTAGCTTAGCATAAAGACTGGTACAGTAGCTGAGGGTAACGGTTAGCCTGGCTCTGTCCAGATGTTACAAAAAAAGACGAGGAAGAAGAAGAAGAAGAAGAAAAAACACCTACCAGCACCTGTACAGCTCACTAATTAACACATTGTATCTTGTTTATATAATCCGTACTAAAACCAAAGTGGTTTCTCCCTGCTTCCAGTCTTTATGCTAAGCTAAGCTAACAGGGCTTTAGCTCCATGGCTCTATACATATGACAGACATCTTCTCCTCTAACACTCTGCAAGAAAGTGAAATAAGCACATTTCCCAAAATGTCAAACTATCCCTTTAAAGGAAACATTTGACATTTTGAGAAACATGTGTGTTTGCTTTCTTGCAGAGAGTAATTATGAGACTACCACCAGCAGCTGACTAACTTGAATTGGCATAAAGAAATGGTCTGGTATATAACTCCCGAAAAATGGTGGATTGTTGTTTTTATACTTTTTGTACGGATTTAACAACCTCTGACCAGAACCAGGCTAGCTGTTTCCCCATTTCCAGTCTTTGTGCTAACCTATTTTAGCCAACTGCTGGTGGTAGCTTTAATCGTAAATATTTTAAGTTTAAACCAGCTCTATGGAGTTTTTAACTGGCTGTGAAACAGTCTCAGTTTAATACCGACGCCTCTATATGACCACATAAGCAAACGAGACCAACAGCGAGAAGATTAGCTATTTCTATTAGTTATTACTAATAATTATTCTTAGTGCCTGATGGGGTTTGCTCTGGCTGAATTCGAGTTGCTTCAGCCGGTAACTGAAGGTCCGTCTCCAGAGCTGCCGCCCACTCCCGGAGAAGTGGTCTCCTTGCGGCGGGGAGTGAAGCGGAGGGAACATGTAACCTAACATTAGGTAAGACACTACTGCCTTTGTTCACAGAGACCGCCAAAATCAACACAAAATGAAAAGTTCTATAGAGCTGCTTTAAGAATCTTAGATGTTTCAGCAGGAAATAGTAATAGGTTTCAGCCCAGAAGAGCAAAACTACGAAGCTAACTGGGTATATTACCGATTGTTCAGAAATAGTTTTCACACTAGATTACATTAGGTAATAAAATGAAAAATATTTTAAAATGAATTATAGCATTATGACAAGGTGCACATTAAGCCTTGAATGCATACAGGTCTTTAGCGACCTTTACAACCTGTTTAATTCTTTCATCTCATTCAGTGACGCACTCAAATAGTACTCCTCAAACTACTTGTTTTTGACAGTGATCTGGTGTCAAAATGTCAAAAATTCGTTGTCACTACTACACATATACTGCATTCAAGCGTTAGCAGGTAATGTGTTTTCCTGTTTTGCCTAATGATGGCACTGTTGTCTCACTATGAATAAATACAGACACAGCACTGAAAAAGTTTGCTTATATTAACGTACTGTCACAAAAACAATAACATGACGGTGCAGCGCCTGGGTGTCAAATAGAGGGCAGAGCAAGCATTGTCTTTGATATTGAAGGCTTTGGACGATGTTACTGAGGCCACTGATGATGAGGAATTTGTTTTTGTGCCATTTATGAATCAGATCATTCAAAAGCAGAACTGGAGCAATGATGAATTTAGCTCAGACGACATGAGCTCTGAATGAAACAATAGTCAAGATACCATAGTGATCCCAAGAGAAGGGAGGAATGGGGAACCTTATATAGTTACCTTAACTGCCTTGGCCTTGCTGTTAAGTACTACAGTATTTTTCAAAGACAAATATAATAGAAATAATGTGAACATTTTGAAATTAACAGCTCAGCCCTGCAGATGTGCATTATGAAAAAACAATTAACTTCATTACAAAACCTCCCCAGATGGAGGCATCATTTCATTATCACACTATTCTGCCCAGAGGTGCAGACTGAAACGCACAGATTGCACAGACATATAGAAATAAATGTAGATGAGAGAAAGTGCAAGATTTTAAAGTCAGCAACAACAAATACAAATATTTTTTTTTTTGTTTTATTATGTATTTTGAACCACATTCTAAAGTCTGACTGTTTGTTTTTTTTCTTCACCTGCTGTCAGCAATATCTACACTAACCTACTACTGAATATATTTGATGTGCCCAGTTCCTTGACATCCCTGTCAAAATTCAAACATGATTGATGAAGTCTTCTGGTCTTCCTTGGACCTGTCTGTTTTGTCTTTGTTGTGCTTTGTTTATTTGAACCCTTCTTCTTTTTTTATCAGTTGTTGTGAAAATAGAGAATCGAACTGAGGACAAAGTCTGGCTGACAGGGAACAGGAGGAGTGTCCTGTAAGGGATGACTGCAACAGACCAGAGACAGAGAGCGAGGCCAGGCGCAGAGACTTAACAGAGAAAACATTGAATAGAATATTGTGCTAGAGAGAATGAACAGATTTGTATGGATGAGACTGAATGCAGAGAATTATGTGAGGTTTTGAATAGATTCCTTTAAACCAAGACTGCAGTGGGGGGAGGATCGGGGAGCCGCAATGATTTGATTTTTCTTTTGACACTGACTGAACACCATAGTTGTCTGAGTCACTTTTTTTTTATATTCTCCAAATGCAGCTCATGTCATTTCTCTTTATCAGCCAAGAGCTGATGGTGATGGATAATATCATTTGATGGATACGCAGAGACCTCAGCGCTGAGGTGTGGCAGGAGACGTGAATGTGACCCACTCACACAAATCTCCCCACCACACCGCCAACCTGCTCCACCTTGGTGCCCCCCTTCAATATGCTCTCATTTTAGATAATGAAAGAAGTCTGGAGGGGGAAGCCACTGCAGAGATCACTGATCCACTCTAAGTGAAAACCTATACTCAAGTTAATGTGAATACCCTCAGGGGACGAGGACTTCTAATTGATTAACCACATTACCCTGGATAAGAGTTGAACTCTCCTGTATAAGAGCAGCTCAATATGGGCATCCACGAGCATTCAGGAGATATAGGTATAATGAACATTTTTTTTCTCTGCAGCATCTGCTCTGGACTGGACTGCAGATGTTTATAGTATCTCTGGATACACAGACTCAGTCCACTAGAGGCAGTGTTGAATCAAAAATTCCATCCAGCTCCTGTCAGGTTGTCACAGCGGTTGGAGCATGAAAAAAGCATCATGGGAATAACACTGCAGCACAGAATGGGTTCAAGATGCACTCTTTTTGAGTGGAGACAGGTGCAGGTGCATGATGATCAGTGCTTTCCTGAAGAATAAAATCTCTTCACAGGAACACAGTGAGCAGAGCTGACGCTTAATGTTGCCTCACTTTTTATTTATTAGGAATTTAAAGTACAACTGAATGACTTTAATTCACTGCAGACATTTTGGGCTCATAACCTTTTTTGGAGATTTACATCTTTTCCTGTAAACATTGCATAATCAAAGCTCGAAAAGGCTATGCTTCACTCATCAATGCTAAGCTTTAAATGTATTCCTTTCACTTCCTCGCGGTGTTGACACAAGACGCTGCAGTGATTAATAAAACTTGTCCTCCTTTGAAGACACTCACGCAACCATCCTCACTGCTCTGAAACAAGGCGCCACAGTTCAAAATGCTCTTTGATCTTCCAATGCAAGACAATACAGTGGCTTTGTGAAGAGGAAGACGCAGAGACCTGGTGGGAGATACTTTGGCCCTTAAAATCCAATAGAGGCATTTTTTACGCCGCTTGAGTTACAACAAAGCTCGTACCGCAGTGTATTCAGAGTCGGACCTGTATGCAAATGGGGTCTCCTTGGGGAGGTTACAGTATGTACTCAGGGTGTCATCATAAATACGGCTTTGAAATACTGAAAATTACCTTGGCTTTTGCAACATTCTGCACACAGGTAGGTGTCAAAGAGTCAGCTGGAGTTCTTTGAAGATGAAGTCTTTTGAGTATGAAACACCTTCCCTCTGTAGTCTTGAAATGTGGCTGTAATAACTTCGTAGTGCAGTTCTTGGAAAAGTGGGGCTACGGTCAGCTTGGATTCATTGTGGTTACAATGGTTTCCCAATGCTGACCACCTTTTATGGCAGCTTTACATGTTGTGTAAATTTCCAAAAAATTTTTTTTTTAACCAAAATATGCTATTTCCATTGATCCTGTTGAGCTCATGAGCAGGTTGGCCTGTTGGTTTGGCAGTGGTGGAAAGTAACTAATTGAATTTACTCCAGTACTGCTCTTAGATTTAGACTTTTTTGCTACTACTTCTACTCTTCTACATTTCAAAGGCAAATATTGTACTCTTTACTACACTCCATTTATCTGACAGTTCAATTTACCAGTTACTTTGCAGATTCAGCTTTTATTTAAAAAAACATATGATCAGCTTATCAAATATAATGAATTGTTATGAGTAAACTGCCCAATAGTATGTATCAGTAATATTAATCAAATAATAAAATATATAATAAAAAACGGGCACCACAATGAGTACTTTTACATTAAGTACATTTTCTGATAGTACTTTTATACTTTTACTTCAGTAAAATTTTGAATACAGGACTTTCTTGCAGAGAATTAGATGAGAAGGTTGATACCACTCTCATGTCTGCCTGTTCAATATGAAGATGGAGCCAGGATACGGTAAGCTTAGCTTTGCATGAAGAAATAGGAGCAGGGGGGAACAGCTGGCCTGGCTCTGTTGAAGGGTAACAAAAAATCTGTCAATTAGGTTTTTGTACAGATTAAACAAACAAGATAAAACGTGTTTATTAGTGTGCTTTACCTGTGGCGGTAGGCATGTTTTTTTAACCTTCGGACAGATTCAGGCTAGTTGTTTCCCTCTGTTTACAGTCTTTGTGGTAAGCTAAGCTAACTGATGGCTGACTGTAGCTTCATATTTACCGTACAGACATAAGAGTGGTATCGATCATCTTTTAACTCTTAAATAGCTAATAAGACTATTTTACAGAATGTTGAACTATTCCTTTAAGTAGATAATCTGAACTCTTCTCCCACCACTGTGGTTTGGGCACGTCAGAGTGACGACCCCTCAGCTAGCATGACACTGTATTTCCTATAAACAAAATTAGTAGGGCTGAATGGAAGTTTGATACAAATTTACCATTAGACAAACAAAATTCATCAAGTGGTAATAGAGCCTGGACCATTTCTGATCTGAGCCAGTCAACAAACTAGGAATTCAAGCTAGCCAATGACTGAGCTCGCACCAACGTGTGACCAATAGAAGAGCAGGAAACTCTCAAGTGCACAAACCAATACAGGGTTTAACACTTCAAGCCCAGACCCAAGGACATGATGTGTAAAAGATTTTTATTTCTTTTGACAGCATGTCTACTGAGGGCAGCTTTGAATACAACAGAGAACATCAAGGTGAAAAAATGTTTGACATTTTTCAGTGGGAGTGAGTTTATGTTGTAAATGCACATGTACACACACTCACTGTGAATCCAATAAACATTTTAGCTGTCGTATCTTGCACGTGGGTAAAAAAAAAAACCTGCGAAGCTGTTGATGTTGATATTGTTAGGTTATGTTGTCATGCTGCAGTGTTATGACAGTGCCAGATGAACTTTTGTCCACCAATTCCCTGGTTGGTTTTTAAGCTTGCCCACAGACCGTGCCCTTTTTTTATGGGCTTGTAGATTGCTGGGAAACGCATCAATCTCCTGTGGGTGCGATGCTGTATGTCTTCCCCCTCCGTGCCGTGTGACCCCATTGCCCTTCCTCTAGTGTCCACTGGGTTGCTCATGTCTGGTTCCTGAACCTCCGCTGCCCTGGTTATTAAAGAGCACTGGGCGATATCCACCCTCGTCTTTCTTTCTCTCTCTCTCCACCCGCCCTCGCTCACTTTGTTTCTGCCTCTTCCTCCTTCAATTTCTCTATTTCTCTGTTCATGCACCTAGAATAGCACTGGAGATTGCTGTTGTTCTATTCCTGTACCTCCACCGCTATCTCACTGTGTTGCACAGATATCCCAATATTCACCAGTAACACACCTACACTACCTGCAAAACCTGTAAGACAATTACCAATGGGAGCTTTTATTAATTGAAATGTATTTATAATTCTCATCAGTAATCATGGTCCCTTTCCTTTGTTCTTGTTCCATCAGTCACAGTGGAGTATGGCAGGCTGGCCCACAGGTAGAGAGGTTGACTAATTAATGAGTGAGAGGTTGCTTGTTCATTCCAGACAGAAGGATGTGCTCCAGCAATGAACTCGAGCTCTGCGTCTCTTCCTCAGGTAGATAAATTTGTCTGTCAACTGCTGTAGCTAAAAAATATGACAATGTGTTTAAAGGGATCGTTAGTTCATTGACTTAATTATAACAACAATATTAAAATATGAAACACTATCTTAAAGCTGCTCCACTCAGTATTTTGATATTAACTACGGATCACATGATTACTTGAATGTGAGTGTTTCTGCTCATTGTTTTGGCCCAGAAAATCTGTTAATGTAGGTTTAAGTGATCAAATAAAAACTGAACAATATACCAGCACAAGTAAAAAATGACTTAAGAAAATAGATTTTCTTGTCTGTACCTATAAAGAGTTATTTTCAAGAGACACAAATGTTCCTTTAACAAAGTTGAAGGCCTGACTTGCATATATTTTGGGGTGTGTACAGTATGTATGTGTGTACTTTTGAATACCTTTGTAAATTTGTATAACCTTGCGCAAACCATCCAACCATCAGGTCAGCAGCATTCTTCTCAGATAGAGGTGTTGTTCAGTTCAGTACCATCCTGAGTTGTTAAACACTCTTATAGCACTCTAGCTACTAATGACAAAGCACGACATTTGGGAATTCTGTAGCCTTTTACTTACTTTATGAATATTTTGCTGTCAGTGCAACAGTGCTCAAACTGCTGCCCATCATGTCATTTATTGCCTAATTTGCTTACAAACTGTTGATTGCTGTGCCATGATAGTCACTGTTACTGTGGCTGTTCTGCTGGATTACATCCTGAAAGCTGTTGGCATTATTGGATGTTGAAAGTTTAGAGCCAGGCTTAACATGATGTACTAATGAGCAGCACGGTAAGTGTGATGAGCTGGAACAGTTGATCCATAGAAAACAGTGTGTGACTGTGGTTTACAGTGTTGCTGCGCTCGTGTCAGTATGACCCCACTCAGACATTCAAGCATTAAAAACCATTTCAGGTGATCTAATAACAGCCAGATGGCAAAAAATAAAGGGTGTAAACACACCCAGAATGCAGTGAAAATCCGATCACCCAAATCACATTTGGAGACGAGTGTGACCTCATTGTTAGTGTAGTGTGAACACACAGTATATGCGTTTTATGTTTTATTAGGCTACTTCTTGCTCCGAAATGCTGTCTGCTTGCTGATAATATGCACTTGTAAAATCAGCCAAGTGTTGGTAGCTGGATATGCTGTGTAAAATCCTCCCTTTTATGTGCGCGGGTACAGTTTTCTTTTTGCAGCTCCGCCAAAGCGGCATTATTAAAAAAAAGTACCTTGAACCACCAGCCGTGCTCGTCGAGCTCATCGAGCAAACTGCTTCCCCCCTAACCCCCTGACGTTTGGTTGAATGGAGCAGCTTTTGATTTTATAAGGCCCCTCAGTGTCACCGTCATCAGATTAAGCAAAAGATTGCTTAAACCGGGCCATTGGCAAACCTGCTGCTCTCGGGAGCGGGCTCCCTCTCGCAGTCAGTACCTTTTAATGAAGATCCTCCTATCCTAATAGAGTCCTCCTGTACTCCCATCAATTCAACTGCTCTTAACCCCTCCTCCTTATTCTTCCCACCCCTTCCCTACTAACCCCCCCTCTCTCTGTCTCTCTCTTTTACTCCTCTGCTGTTTTAATTGCTTGAAGGTCATTGACAATAATGTGACAACTTATTAGAAGCCCCATCTGATGCCACTGATTTTATACCTCACTTTGCCACAGCGCTTGGTTTCCAGGCAATTACTGAGCATGCTATTTATTAATTTCACGGTTCACAGAGCATCACACGCTATAAATAGTGAAGGATGATAGCTCAGTCATTCACAATGTCGATGGCTCTTATCGATTCTGAGAGAGATGCTCTGGCGGGATGGAGCCTTCATGTTTCGGGCCTCAAATACTGGAGAGCGTGAGAAAGAAACAATCGCAAGAAATGACAGCTAACATCAGCACATAAGAACCTGTTTAAGCGCCCATTTTGCTGCTACACGCTTTAAAAAATGTCATGATTGTAATTACACGGAAAAAAGAAAAATCTAACTGCACGGTCTGCCCTTTTTATTTCCACAGGAATCCATTTATCGCAAAATATAGCTGACATCCCCATACAAGTGTTATACAGCACTAACAGTACAAGTGCCGAGACCAATTATGTGTTGTTTCCTTGAAGCAAGACGAGACTAGCAGCTCTGCAGTTCGCCATGCTGTTCTTCCAAAATACTCTCTCCGTGCCAAAGTAATGTGTCTGTGTTACGGCAACCATTTAACCTGTCAAGGCAAGTGTTCGGTGTGTGTTTGGAAACAATCCAATAAATTAGAAAAGAGACAAAACCTCAGCCAAGAAGTTTGACTCAGACATCTTTTGCTAAACAAACAAAATGATCCCTTCCTGAAAAAAAAATAAAATAAAAAATCCAGCTGTGCCATATGCTATGTTGAATTTTCTGTCTTTTTCAGAAGCTCAAACACCAGTCCAAATTGAATTTTTAAACCCCTTTTAGATGTCTTTTGAATTAGCAAGACACATAAATAGACGTGTTTGTTTTCCCCCAGAGAGTCCTCAAATGCTTATTCCACACAGCCTCCGGCTTTCTCTTCTCAAGTCTCACTTCACATGAGTGGCTCTCTCACATCTGCAGCTTGTGCCTCCGCCTGAAGGTGTGAAAAAGGCAAGGGAACATGCACAAGACTTTGACCTTTAAAGTCAACAGCATAAATGTTGACTCTGGCTGTCACTGTTGTCTTGTTATCATCCCTGAGCCACAACACGGAAACCACAAACTCTATTCACACTGATGTATGGGTTTGATCAACACTGGGCATCAAGCTTACATGTTCTTAAAAGCAGCGTGGGATGCTTGCAAATAATGTGAGCCAAAGAAAATCAGAAATTAAGCCAGTGAAAGGTTCATAGTTCAAGGAGCCTGTGAATATTCTCATTCATCCAGGTCATAATTATCTCAAGGAAATTGAATTGAACGCAACCGGATTTTTGGTTTTGTCTGTGAAGACGTTTCACCTCTCATCCAAGAGGCTTCATCAGTTCGTGCTTGTTTAACCAGGCTAGAGTGGTCCAACTAGCTGGTGTGGAGATCTGGGTATTTAACCTCTTAGGAGGCGGTCACAAGGCCAATGATGTCATTGGGTCGTTGGTGCTCCATTTGCCAANNTTGGCAAATGGAGCACCAACGACCCAATGACATCATTGGCCTTGTGACCGCCTCCTAAGAGGTTAAATACCCAGATCTCCACACCAGCTAGTTGGACCACTCTAGCCTGGTTAAACAAGCACGAACTGATGAAGCCTCTTGGATGAGAGGTGAAACGTCTTCACAGACAAAACCAAAAATCCAGTTGCGTTCGATTCAATTTCCTTGAGTTCATAGTTCAAGGTTTTTTGCATGTCTCTCCAATTGGGATGCAGCCCCATGTTTTATTATTACAGCATAGAGGTACAGTGCAGCACATAGTCGTGTAAATCAAGCCCATGAGCACTTAGTGTGTTGACAGTGTGTTGGGAGACACTTGTGCTTCAAAATCCTACTTTAATGGCTTCCTATATGAGGCTATATATCTGTGGTGTTAAAGCCCCGCTTGAGGGCATGTGTGTGTGAGGTTTCCTGTGTGTTTTCATCACATAGCTCCAGCTGTAAAGGCCTCCCTGCCAGAGGCTTTCCTGATTGAGAAGGCGGCTCCTTTTTACGGTCCGGAGCGCTCTGAACTTTACGAGAGCGACAGCAGTCCTTCTGTCCTGTAGCTCCCAGCTGAAATATCATGTTTGTTTATCTCTGGAGAGAATTTATTCTGCTGATTCATTGGCTGGCACTCCTGCAACGGCTGAAGGAATTCGATTTTCTCTTTATTTATTCGCTTCATTTTTCCTCCTGTGGAAGAGTAGTCTCTCGTGTGATACCACAGGAAAACTTCCTTCCTCCTTGCCGTGGTCCCCGGTGAAATGAGATTAGAGAGAGGAAGGAAAACGGGAGATAGAGGACAAGGGACATAATAGAGTTGTTATTCATTGTAATCTTGCTTTTCCTGTTGTTGCTTTTTGCTTTCACCTTCAAAATAGGCTATTATATTAAATAAACATATCAGTGCAGGCATTCATCAGTGATCATATTTGAACAACAAAACAGTTCAAAGTGTTTTTAGCAGAGCGCTTTGGACTTTTTGGACTGTACCTGGATATATTTACCATGCTGCACAAAAGGACAAAATATGCAGCTGTTACTGGGCAGGGGTTGAAGCATATAATTCAGATGGATTGTCCAATATATTACAATTACAGAGCTGGTAACAGGCAGAGCAAACCCCTACTACCATGAACGATCTATTCCAACTTATTATGGAGGTTTATGATTTGAGACGGATATGACTTGATGTGGTCTCAAATTCATTAAAAATGACATTGAGAAATGATAAACTGCTGGGAAAATGCGTGTGCGTGTGAGCGCAAAAATGTGCGCATCCCTCTCAGCCGGTGCAGGTCATCCATGCTGAATGGCTTCGGAGGGAAGTTAGCCTAGCTGTGAAGTGGCTCACAGACCTGTGAAATAAAATAAGTAAAGGACACTAAAGCAGGTGGCCTGCTGTGATTTACCATGCAAACACATTTCAAACACGCAGGCTTCTCTAAATCCTTCTGTCTGGGTTCTGTCAACAACAGGATACCAAAACAGCCTGAATGTACAATCGATATACCCCCCCACCCCCCACGTCTGTTTGTCTGAAGCGGTTTGGTTCAGCGGTAGGACAAGCCCAAAGTGCTAGTGTCAGGGCTGCAGGGGAGAGCACGATGCACCTTTGCCATTTTTGTACTCTTCCTGCAGTTTTTCACGCATCCGATGTGCAATCAGCTTGACGTGTGACATCACGTGTCACACGGACAGCCCTTAAACCGCAGGGAGGAGACCCCTTGCATGACACACACTCCTCTGGAGGCATGAAGTCACATGGACTTCACATCTAGGTCACATGGTCCCTGCATGCCTCTCGCTCTGGTTCAACTCCACCAGGAGCCACAAAGATCTGCACCATTGGGGACGAGCCAGAGTACAGCCTTATTTCTGTGCTGGTACAGAATGAGCACACCGTCTTTGTGCTCTATAAACTGTTGGTTTTCAGGCGGATTTCTTTCTCACCTGCGCCCAAATGCACACAAACATACTGACTGTGCTGTTACCTGGCTACAGCTAATATCTGTACAGTTGATGCATCGGCTGTTTGTGGCAAACACAGATTGCAAAACACTGAAATTGGCTTCATCTTGCAGGCTGTAAATTAAGCAGGACAGAAAACAAGTAATTTTCAGCAAGATATTTTGTAGCCAGTTCATTCTACAATTTTCTCTGGACATCCAAAATATGTTCAAAATAAATGCCTCCGACATGCAGTGAGTTACCATCAGTTATTATCAGGTGTCATTTCATACAATTGTGGAAATAAAACAGAATTACCTTTCTTTTAGTATCAACGACAGCGGCTTTTGTGAACACATTTGATTATGCATCCCTTTGCATCTCTAATGTGTGACAGACTACGACAACCAACAAAATGAACTGGAACAATAACAAAAAACATTATGAGCGGGTCTTCAATATCTCTACAAACATGAAATACATTTTGGAAGTGGCGCCATCTACTCTTGGTGGCATATTTATGGCGTTAAATAACGATGCTGTGCGACTCTCCTGACCAAGAATATTGTTTTTGTCCTGAAGGAGTTCAGAATCTCCTCTACGAAAATGAAATGAATGTCATGGTTTGTTTACCAGACAGAGAGCAAACTGCTTGTAACAGGGATGAGAGGAGCTGATTGGCCACGGTTACCATGGGCTTCCACCAGACCTATTGATAATACTGTATTTCTATTAAATCACACCCTTGCACAACTTCGCTGCTGATGCAACTCTGCTGCACCTCCACGTCTGGTCAAGAAATGACCAAAAAATCCATCTATTGTGCCGTGTGGGGAATGGAACAAATGCACAAGTATTAGAATATGTGCTGTTTTCTGGCTGAACAGATTAATGAGTGTGTCCTCTGCAATTTTTGGAGCAGCAGGGGTTATTGAGAATTTTGGTTCTCGATCCAGAGCCAGTCGCAAAGTCATTATCCTACTCAGGAAATAAAAAGTAATTGCAGCTCCAAAGTGTTTTCATGTCTATACTGCTGTGTTACAAAGGATTATTAAATATTTCTTGTATTCATTTACTATGGGAGTACCAAAAAACCAATTTTATTCCCATTATTTTGTAAGATGTGTATGAATTACCAGCAATAGCACAAATATAGAAAGATTTGCATTATAATGGTTGCCTAATGACCCCTAAGTATATAAACAAAAGCCTTTTGTTTGTGAAATGGTCAGGCTTTCAGTTACACTCCCATATTGAAGTCAAACATGCTAAATGAAACCAGAATTTTTAGCTTCACCTTCTGCATCTGTGATTTTTCCTTCTTCTTTTGATCTTCTTCATTCCAGTGTAAATCCAGTGGCAGGAGAAGCTGGTTATTTAATGTATTGTGAGTCAGGTACCTGTAGCTGGACTATAATTGTCCCCCAGGGGCACTTCCACTGTTTCAGCTAGGTAAACGCTTTGTGGCTGTAAACCTATTGTGAATTATATCAAAGGAAATTAGATTAAAGCAATTGGATTTTCATGGTAAATTACTCTTTACCCCTCAAATGACCCACTGAATGAGGGAACGGAGCCACAGGCTGATCTAAGTAACTGTAAACTACTGTGTCGTGCTACGTGTTTTCACCAGCGAGGATGACAGAGAGAGAGATGAGATTATTTTAAAGGCATTCTTCACTTCAACAGCTTCATTTACAAACAAACAAAAACTGTGCAGTTATGGTTCAGGGCTATGTGTTTTAGGAAAGTTGTCACAGTTTTCAAAATGCCTGCATCGTACGCAATACACCAGAAAGTTTATGTATGAAAAGGCTTTCTGTTTGTTTGTCTTAGGATGAAGTGGTGGTAATGGATGCACCACTTGATCAGCAAGCAACATGAGAAAATAATACGCCATGAAAGTGACTTTTCATTTGCTGGCAGCACACATAACCACATTACACGCTAAACACAAGAAAAGCAGAAGGACAAAATTAAGGGTTGTTTTCTCTGATAGCTGCGTATCTAATTTGCATGACTTTGCATAATATAGTCCATAAAGGCAACAATATTCATAATGTGACAGCCAAATCATATTTTCCTTGATAGGGCATCAACATTAATTTTACTTCAGATGCTCGGTAAAAAAAAAGCTCCAGTTTGGGACGGAGCACCAGGAAGAGAGAGGGAAAATAGAGAAAAACAAAGCCTAACACCTCTGCAGAGCTGCGATCATATCTTTAGCAGCTCTCTCTGAAAGTCTGCAGATTGAATCACTGAAGTTAGTAATGTCTGTTTCCATCAAGTCAGACGGCGCAGTCTTTAATTTAGTGTCATTAACCAAATTAGGAATGTGAGAATTTAACTGAAGAGGAAAGTGAGTGATGGGATTCTTTTTATTCTGAATAATAAGTGTGGTTCTTTTTGCATTTCATATGCAGTGATACTTTTTAAGATTAACACCTGGTAACTGTTCCTTCAGATACTCAGTCTACTCTAAAAAACATTTTTTTTGGTTCTATGATTTTTTGTACTTACAAGATAAGTTAAATGTTTTCTGTTCTTCCTCTATTTCTCTTGTTTAATCTCTCCCTCTTCTGCTACTGCAGGTCTATCTGACACGGGCAACATGGGTGTGAGCACGGGAGCATGAGATCGAGAGCGTTTGGCATCTTGGTGAAAAACACAAGACTAATTACCTCCTGAAATAATTTAATGTCAGCCCTGGTGTGGGCTCCCCTCAGCAGGACAGCTGAACAGGCCTGGCCCTCTGCTGGGAGATTCATCTCTGTCAGCTTAGATAAACCTGCCGGCCATCACAGCGTTGGCACACACATCCTGCTCCTGGACGTGAAAAAAAAAACAAAAAAAACCTGATGAAGCTGTCCTGCCTCGCCTCCGCCGGAAAAGGACAGGAGGCCTAAATGAACACGAGCTTTCATTACCGCTCCTCTTTTTAGCACTTAGGAGGTGCATCTGTTTGTTTGGTTTTTTTTGCAAATCACCTTTATCCTCCGCAGGCATAACCAGCTGCCATCACTCTCTGCAATGGTCCTTGGAGCTGTCAAGTTGGGGTAAATAGGATTTCCATGGGGGTGATGAGAGTGAATAAGCAATATATGTATTACAGTTTTCTTATCACAAATGTCAATCACAAAATACACTTCTTTCCTATTTCCAAATATTTTCATTAACTTTTACATGTTGACAACTGGGTATCATGAATCTAGGTTAAAACCCATTGATGGGAATAGTTAAGGGACTGTATGAAAATTACTAGTTGTGGGAGGAGGGGCAGAAGCTTATGTTTACAAAACAACAAGGCCCTTCTTTGGGCCCTCTGCTTGACAAAGGAAAAATCTCCAAGTATCTCAAAATAATGTACTGAATTGATACAATTTGTTTCACCATTAGTGCATATAAGACTCCAGATGGTGTACCCCCATTTAAACCTTAACATGTTAATGGGACAATAATTTTCACATAGCCAAATTTCTCATTAGAAGCAGAATTAGCAATTGTCAAAAGTATGGCGAACCTAGCAAAATGGTCATTTACATTTGAACCATCTCTAAAGCTGCTGAAGAAAATTCTGAATAATAGAAATAAAGATGAATCATATTAGATGAGGCTACGGCCTGACAGTATATGGACAGTATGAGATCACTGCACCAGCCAATATTAAAACACAAGTTAATTTACCGTTGGTAAACGCTTAAAGTTCAGCGAGACAGCATGAGAGAGGGCATAAGCTTTGGCTATTCACACAGCCATAGTCAACATGTTTTATTTAACTTCACCTGTTACTTGAAAAAAGTCGGCAATGTGTGAAGTTCAACTTGCATTATGGGCTGACTTTACATGACACATTTTACTTTGCTTTCTGTGTTAATGGAGAATTGGAGCCATTGTGAAGAATGACACGCTCTTTTGAAAGATAATGGTCCATCTCTAATGAGTACTAATTGAGTCTGCATGCGGCCAAATGCACCTTTATGACCCTTGGCACACACGAAAAGCATTCTTTTGATGTAACTATTTGACTATATATATATATATATATATAAAAAAGAATCTCACAAGGGAAGAATTAATTAAAATATGAATCTGCTATAAGAATAAGTTAAAAGCCCCTTCCTGCTCTCCCAAAATAATTTATACTAAAAGGAAAAGCCTTGCTGTTTTCCATCCCCCCTAATAATTTTTGTACAGTCCCTAAAGTGACTAATAATAAGGTAAGTGCCTGCTTAGCTCATGATAATCTCATCAAAGAGAGGCGTCTCTGTTTGGACTGACTGATAATAAACCGTACTCTACCTGTACAGTGGATCCCTCACATGCAGCGGCCGTGGCTCCTTTTGGCTGTGTCCTTGCAGTCCAATCAGACTGCACCTTATGTGTCGGTCACAGTCCAGTGATGGATAACTGCTTAAGATCAGCCATCCTTTGAAAGTTAATGCTCAAATATCTTTCCAATATTGGCATACTATTAAAACTGGAGGAGAAGTGCACCTACATGTTCGTCTTAGGACACAAACACACACAAGGACACCAGCGGCATTATCTGATCTGTTCAGTGTTTCTCTTTGATCAGAGCTTTTTAGTATGAGCATTAGCATTAAGTGGCTATGCTACATTATTTAAGGCCAATAACTGAGAAGCATTTGGATTGCTGAATCATCCCTCTCACTTCAAGGACATGTGCTGTGCTGACGTTTGAGACTGTTTTGATTTCAAGGAAGCGGAAACATGCAGTGACTATGTGTTGCACAAAGAATGAGATTCATATGTATGCATAATATTGGTAGAATGCTAAAGACTGAGTGAGTAATATGTCAGTAAAGTACATTCAGTGTGTGTTTGGGCATGAATCCACATTGTGCATAAAACATGCTGGCTTTACAGCCAAACAGGCAAAGGGATTAACTTGTTGGCGACACAATGATAGGCACGGAGGGATGCAGACAAGTCGTTTTTGTTATTTGATGGCCATGAAAAACACACAAACGCGAATCTTGATGATACCCCAATGCCTCTTTGTTTGGTGAGAAATGGACATAAAGGGCAAAACTGAAAAGCACCAGTGGTTAAATTTGTCTGCACAGACTTGGGCTTTTGTTTCTGATTGATGGAGCAAGAAATTCAGACACGCAGATTTAACAGTGTTTTGAGGGAGGGGACTGTCATCGTCTATTCATTTAAAAGAATTTTATCTTGCCTCTCCTTCTTTCTCCTTACATCTCTCTCCTTTTCTGCGTTTTTCACACTTTTGTCTCCTTAGATCTATTTCTTAAAGGTCAGGCGGACTGCCACGTCCCTGTACTTGCACACACTTTCGTCAGATGTAGGGACCGTAGCCATGAATGGAAACGTGGAGCCGTGACATTGGGGCCGCTCCGCTATTGTCAAAAAAGTGTTCTGCCGTGCTGTCCTTGGGACTTTTATTCGATGACATTCCCGTTTCCATCTTAGGTTTTCACTCTCAGATCGGGTTATATGACACCTTTGGTACTACTTCTGCGCTTTTTAAATTCCTTTTCACCGAGCACTGACATAGCAGTCTTCAAGGATACACAAGCCATTCTAATATCAATATATTCAAGTCAACAAAGGTAATCATGTTTTTTTCAGATCTGAATATTTCACAATTGCCTTTGGCTCAGCAGTTAGATCTCGCAACATTATTTCCCCGGTGAGTGTTTAAAAGTCTTTTACGGGATACTTGTGGAAGCTCAGTGGCTGAGACAATAACCTGGATTACATTTCATGACCCAAATGAATTTACCCTTTCTTCTCCCGCGGAGGAACAATGAATCACTTCTCGGCATGTTAACGCTAAGAGATGCAGGACACCTACTTGCCCAGAGACTCAATCTCTGCTGTGAAATTGAATTCTTATACTGTGTGAATGAATGAAACAGCTTTGAGCAGGTGTCATTCAAATGCGAAGGGCCAGAGTTTGAAATAACACCCAGAGTCAAACGCAGGCATTTTCACCTAACCTCTTCATCCATTTATCCTCTTTCTTTTCTTTACACAATTCTTCTTTTTTTTTTTCTCAACAAGACCGCCATCTTCTACTCCCACAAATTAATCCCTTCATGAACAGCACACAGAGGGGGAAAAAAAGGAAGAGGAATTGAGAGAGTGAAGGATGATGGAATCCTAAAGCTTTAAGGCGAACAGTACTACAGTATCTAGGTGGTGTAGAATGAGCTCCATTATTGCTCTCAGGGCTCAAATTGAAAACATTACTGCTCCCATTCACAGTCCTCAGACACAGAGGATGGTCTTTATTTCCAATCTCAGTCTCCTTTCTGGTTGAGGGAGCGCCCGACCTGTGTGTGTGTGTGTGTGTGTGTGTGAGGCAGAGAGACGGAGGGAGAGATTGTGTGTTTGTTTTGTGTCTCAATAAAGTCATCACTGCTGATGCTGTGCATATAGGTGACCTCTCCTGAGCCTTTCTCATTACCCCCCACCACTCGCAGATGGAGACCTCGGTGCATTTTTAAAGACTGCCTTTACATCACAAAAGCTGTGGCATTAGCCGCCAGTGCTGTGGTGCCGACCTTGGTAAGCCAGGACAACATCAGTATGCATTGTGTTTCACTCAAAAGGACAAAGTGCCATATTCTGGTGAGGTCGTAAATGAGTGAAATCACAAATTACTTACAAAGACTTGAATAAATAAAAGGTTTAGTCAGGAGGTCTCATGTTCTTCACTTTCAAGTTCAGGCTTTTCACACTCCTGTGTTGGTTTTGAGCTTTATCCCTTGGATGAAAACCAAAGCATTAAAAGCTTGGAAAGATGACATACCAAAGATATGGACTTTATATTTGAAATAAAGTTTCTTATTCTTGGTTACTTGGTAGCAACATTACTGTATTCAATATGAGATTTTAGATCATGCACATGAAATATCTAAGAATTTGAACTGAATGATAAGAAGTCTCGAAAAAAACGGATTAAATCAGGCATACAGCCTCCTTCTGTGGTACAGTATGTGCCAACCTGTCGTTTGGCTCATTTCTGAAAGGCTGTTTACCTAAAAACAATTCTCTGGAAGTCGAAAGGTCACATCTCCCTCATCCCTCCTCCACCCTTGTTTCTCCTGTCACCCCTCCCTTTTATCCGGGGGAGGCTGCCAGATTGCTTTAGCCTTTTTAGTGCAGCTAGCTGACAGACAAGGTGCCGACAAGGTCACAGCCAGGAAAAATCATTCTTGATGGAAACACCAGCTTTAAGGGAAGACACCAACACGAATCCAGAATTTACAACAATGTGTACCTTAATCATAAAGTCACTTTTAACTAACCAGAATAAATGTATGAATCTAAAATCACACCGTTATGTTACAAGGATGGTTATTAAGAACACGCAAAGTTAAACAGTGTTGGGCAAGTTACTTGAAAAACGTAATCATGTCCTCATATCAACATTACTTATTACTCAATAGCAAAAGTAATTAGTTACATTACTCATTGCTTTACTTTAGTTACTCAACCGATCTCCGTCAAATTGTAATCCCTTACTCTACTCGTTACTCGAAAGTAATCACATTACTATAATTAGTTACTACGTAATGTGTTATATACCTGTAATACCTCACAGTTTTTATACAGTACCTTATATGAGTAAAATTATACAATTACACAAATCACAGCACTAGATGTATCTCCATTAATTTTTGAAACTTGGATATCCCAAAGTATTTCTTAGTGACATTTTCGCTGCGTTTGTCACTTTTCAGTCCCAGATTTCAGAGAGGCACTTCTCATCAGTTTGAAATCCTTCATGCTTGTCTGGCAGTCAGTAGCCAGGGCTGAGTGAGGCACTTCCTTACTGGGCCTCAAGCACAAACACAGGTTGTGAAGGCTAATGCTCCTCCAACTGACAGCTTGAATAGAAGTGTGCGCTCTGGAAGAAAGGCTAATTGGGCTGAATGGAAGATTTGCATTAAGGAATGTCAAAGGTGTCGTATTGCCTAATCGAAAGAAAGAAAGAAAGAAAGAAAGAAAGAAGAAGCGCTTCCCCAACGAGGTTAAATTATGATGTTAAGTGGTCCCTTGCACATCAGCAGAATGACCTCAATGCCTTACCATCACTCCTATTTTATAACACTGCTGAAGTGAGGTTGATTGTAAAAGTGTAATTGTAATCCCATCCAGAATCGTGTCTTATGCTCAACACCAGGGACGCTGGAGGTAGGGGTGCTGAGGGAGCTGCAGCCCCTCTATTGGCAGGGGGCTTTAACTGCAAGGTAAAAAAGTTTACTAAACAAATCAATAAAAAACTTTTATTTTTTGAGTCTAGCATTTTAGCGTGTTCTCATAATCATGATCATTTTATTTATGTTTCCGGCAGTCATGCAGGCTCACTTTGGTCTTGGTTGCAATATTCATATTATGTACGGGTTCGCTGTAAATGTCAGATGCTTTGTGTGTTCACTGTTTTAAACTCGGTGTGGTGGTGCTGCTGGACGATCAATTATGTAGCTCACTCTCTGCCTCTCAATTTCCTGTCTCACCGGTTACAGGGCATATGAACTGATTATATAACTTAGTAAGTTACGTTATTTCTTGTTTCTGTCACAGATCTGGTGCGACATGTTTCGTATGAGAGGAAGAGGACGTCTCTGTAGTGTGTGGAGTTGCGTTTTGGAGTGCGGTCAGAGTTATTATCAATGTTTTCGGTTGCTCTGTGTGTGAGTGTGTGTGTGTGTGCGTGTGTGAAAGAAATAGCGAGAGCGAGAGTGAGAGGTTTTGGAGTGCAGTCTTCATTGAAAGCCTGTTTGTAAAACACTGCCTATGGTCTGTTCACAGTTATTCGTTCATGTTTTTGGTTGCTGTGTGTGTGTGTGTATCATAAAGTTCAAGTGCCTTGTTCTATTGCCACCCGTATAGCGTGGCTGTGGCTCAGTCAGCAATAAATTGTCTTCTGATTAGCAATAAACCTGCACTCCGTGTGTGAACTGTCCATAGCTGAATATAATACTATGCTGCTTTGACAAACAGCATGTTGGTGTTCAAGTTTGCTGTCTGTAGTAAAACATTCTAAAACTAGTGTAAAATGTTGTTGGCCATTCAAATCAATACAAAAACCATGGATGTTGCGCAGCATTTAATACGATGTTATTCTATAGACTTTCTCTTTTCTTTCACTTTCACTTTTCCCCCAAATCTGACTGACTTCCAGTGTCTCTGAAGAACACTACAATAAAGAGAATTATTGTAAATCAGTCAATGCCTGAGAAAAGTGAAGTTAGAAGGGTTTTTCACTTATGTGTTTTACAAAGTTAGACTTCACCTTGTGAGGGGAATGTTTCCAACAATGAAAAATGATGTTAACAGCTATCTGTGGGCAGTGGCTAAGAACCTTTGGAACGCTCCTAAGAATATATTCTCTTTTATTGTCCTGCTTTTTGGCTCCTCTGATGTTTCAGGGCTTAAGGCAACATCGCTCACTGCACAACAGTGGCGGTGAAAGGACTGAACAGATGTGTCCGCATTGTAAAAGAGGGGGGAAGCTGACAAAAAGATAGATGATGAGATAAGAGGGGTGAAAGAGAATGATACAGTAAAGACAGAGAGAGATTGGGAAAAGACAGAAAGACAGAGAGTGAAAGATGAAGTGGCATGATGCCAGTCCATTGCCTTACCTTGTTATCTTCATCCCACTCAGCCTTAGATTTATCTACACGTCTGACAGGAAGCATCAAATGCATCAGGGTTTCCAGCATTTTGCCTCTTGTCAATGCACACCACCACAGACTAAAAATCAAATAACGACATTGCTTGTTTATTAGTTTGTAGTGTGTTATACTTGATTCATAAGGTCATTAGGAAACAGAGTCTTAACAGGAAATCAATCCATCTAATCAACCGCCAGCTCTGTGTATGGTCTTATTTCTCTCGAGACCTCTGTGTGCAGAACAAGAATAACATTACCAAAAAATTAATGAAATGTGCAGATTTTCCGATGCATATGGTTTGATTTTGGGAGCAGGTCTTGTACGCATTGCATCATATTTGTACAAAATGAGTGGATATCCACTTACATCCACAGCCTACATCACAATAGCACCGTGTCACACTGGTTTCACAGAGTACACTCGGTGGCATTATTTTTTCAGTGGAACAATCCTTTTCTACACACAAGCTGAACTTGGTATACATGTTATGTACATTGTCACTGTATCCATAGTCACTGTAGTGATGCAAATACATTCTGAATCTGTGATGTTCACGAGTTCACATGCATTACTGGAAGCAGGAGATGAAGCGTGGTGTTCATATATAGCAATGTCAAAGTGCATTAGCGAAACTCTCACTCTCCTGGTGGGACCAAGTGCCCGATGAAACATTAGTTTAGCAACAGTGTCAAACCCTGTTTACTGTGAGGCAAATGCATTGCCACATAGGTTGAGAGATACAATCGTTATGATCACAGGTGGAGCCCTCGTGGGGCTCTGGAGGCTCTGCCCCTCATCCGGATGTCTGTGCCCAGTGAAAATGTGCATGAACGTGCTACGAGAGCCTTTGGGGAACTGCTCGTCACACCAATCCTCACCTGCTGAGTCTTCTGTGACCATTATAACAGTAGGGTGACTCCTTAAATGACTCTGCCTCCATTTCAAATTAACTCTGTCCCCTCATGTTGTGGTCACACCAAAAATTGCTATCCATTCGTTTCAATGAAGGAGTGCATTTTGACTCAATTTTCACCTGCGAAACAGCCAGACTGACCAATGTCAGAGAGAGAATAGGAGCTTGGGTTACCTCATGCAGTTCAAAGAACTGCTGTTTAGGTGAACTGGAAAGTCTAAGATTATTATTATTTATTTAAGGTGTGAATGTGAGTGTGAATGGTTCCTCTTGAATGTGCCTCTTGCCAAATGTGACCCAGATAATGGATTCATATTCCTGTAAATTTATCTGAGGACTGATGTTTTTCAGTAATTTCATGTACAAATTTCTGTTATTTGTTGTTGCTGACTACTGTCCATTGAATTTTGTTTGGCCTGTAATTTTGCAAGGGAAGAAACACAACACAAGCATAATTCAGACACATTAAAAAAGTAAAAGCTTCTACCAGAATGGTGATAAATATTTACCTCAGACTGGCCAAATAAAGCAAAGCCTGCAACTACAGTTCAGTCAATTCGAGTCTGCCGCTACACTGACATGGCATACTCTCTTTACTGAAACATACATATATCCAACACACCCTTTTGATCATGGCAGTTTACCTAAACCTTTAGTGCTCTGCTCACTCTTTTGCAGCCATGCCTGCTCACACCCCTTACCTGAAAGCTGTGTAACTTGCTGCTACTGCCGCCGCTACTGTTGTTCATGTAGCATTTCATGCGCCCCATCTAGTAATCTATTCCATGAGAGTTAGCTGACTGAACTATACTAAATCAAATGTTTCTATTTAAGCATGGAGAGACAAAACCATCCATAACGGTGGTTGTTTTGCGGTGGAACAACAGGACATATACACCCAGTTGCCAGTTTATTAGGCACACCTAGCTAAAACTAATACAGTCTAATCCATCAGTCCTGCCTGCCTTTATGAAGGTTGTAATGTTCAGTTTTTGTTTTAGAGAGGCATTTACTCAACTGTAGGATCATTTGCGCTACACTGACAGGTGTTCCTATTTTTTTGTCCACCCCATTTATATCAATGAGGGTAGTCTGAATAACAGAAACACCTCCCTGTATAATGCGATACGGTTCAACAGCACCACAAACTACTTCTCTATAAAATGTTCATAAAGTTGAATCATCACCTCTCTGAAACAGTTTAAAAAACATTATAGCCTTCATGAAGGTAGGACTTATTGCAGGACTGTTGTTAGGAGGACTGTATTAGTTTTAGCTAGATGAACCTCATAAACTAGAAACTGAGTGTATAGTGATATTAATAGGTGACGAAAATGATAAGACTGGTCAGTAAAGGTAAAGTATTAGCCTGCAGACCCCACCAGCAGGCTGTAATTCTGTTGGTGGTGAGCACCCTAGACAGCTACAGAATCAGCACTCTGGACAGCGGTTGTGAAACAGGCTGTCTCACTGTGTCTCTGTACAGTGCATCAGACTTTTTGGAAATGTATGTTAATATTCTATATATATTCCTGTTTAATAAACTAGACAATAACAATAACAATGATTGAAGTGCCCTGAAAATTGTGAAATACTTAATGTTTGAAAATCATGTACTGTGCATTTAGGCTTGTGTAAGATTGTAAAGGCCTCCCCACCGAGTGATAAAATTCCCACCTAGGTGCCACTTTTATCTGTCGCGTTGCTCTTCAAGGTTATCTCAGACCTGCGACACAAAGTACTCTCACACAGCAAAGAGAGGAAGCGGGAAAAGAACCAAAACCATCAGTCACTAATTCTATTTCCCAGCTCGTGGAGGGGGTACAGCCGGAGGGGAGGAACACTGACTTACACACCTCCACTTAGCCCCAGCTGAGGGCCCCCCACCACCCCTGAGATAGAGTTACCACAGGGGGCCACTTGGAGGCTAAACGCCCTTCTCCAACAGGCCCCTCAGGGCCCCGTTGTACATTCGTCCCTCAGTGGGAACCCTTGCCACTGCAATCTCCAGCCAATCACCTTCCCCAGAGACAGTCTCATTTGTGTACACCCTGAGTGAACTTTATGTGGATGTGTAGCGAAATTCACACTCCAAGGACTTGTTCAATACAGGCTGTTAGATTTTCTTTCTGCAAAAAGCACTAAGTGTGATATCCTACAGTATGCCACAGCTTTGCAGAGGAATGAAGAGCATCTATGTTTATATCAAAATGCTGTGGCTTGTTAATGGCTTCAATACTGCCGATTCATGAGCATCATGACCTGAGTTACCTTACCTGTGCCAATTCAAGTCAGTGTTTCACTGCCTACAACTCATACCCCCTGTTGTTTGTCACTAGATGTGAGATTTAGTCAGAAACATCATGGGTAAAAAGCTGCAAAGCATTATCTTTCTCAGGGGAACACAGCTTTGTGAAGGAATTTGTCTTTAGAAGATAGCTTTGCCTTTTAAAAGGGATCTGGCCCTGCAGGCTCTGCACCCTGTGGCCTCCAGTGAAAGGCCAAGTCTGTGTGGCTTTGCCCAGAGATAGGGTCTCGAGGCAGGGGATGGATCAGGCCCGTCCCCTGTCCTCCCTTTGCTGGCTCATGCCAGTGATAATACCCGGTGTACGTCCTCAAAGTCCAGAGCGGGATAGCTGCTCCACAAAGCGTAATAAATCAATATTCCGGCTTTTCTTTGCATTCAGCTTCCTTATCTTTTCTCCTCTTCTGTCTTTGTCACAGCAGCAGTGAGGGCTTAAACTACTGAATGTGATATAATTCCAAAAGACCAGGCTACTTAAATTCACATTAATTATATAATTCAAAGTCAACTCAAAGAGAACTGAGAGACTTGAAGGACAATTAAAAAGGTCAAATATATCACTTCTCCTTCGTCATGTTCCGCAGCACTGTATGACCATATATATTCCCTGTCTCACCCAGTCTATCCAACAAAGTAATTGGGAGACTGTAATATGTTGTCGTGTGCTCTGCTTTTGTACAGTGGATAAAAATATTCTCATTCTACTATTCCCATATGTGCTGCCCATACATCCAATATGAATGTCAGTTGTCACTATAGGCAGAAATATATACTGTATGTCCTTTTGTGTTGATTTAAGCCTCAAACTGCTGTAGTAGATCAATTGAACACCATATTCCAGCAGGACTTTGTTGTTTCATCTCCCTCCTGTCTGCTTTTCCCGTACTGCAGGGTCTCTGACTGCCTGTCAAACTGTATGTCATGTACATGTGTGAGTGTGTGTGGGTCTCAAAGACACAAAAGTACTGTCAGTGTCACAGCAACAACACTCCCTCATGGACTCAATCACTAACTAGGTTACTATGGATCACAGCGCCACTTTCTTTCACTGGAAAGCCTTTTATATTTGTCGTTCGGACTATCCTTTCATCCCTCTGCATGTGAGCGAAGCCAAGTGTGCACCTACGCACATAAAATAAAGTCCCAATTACACTAGACTAGTACGCTACAAAACAAGAAACGTTCATATTTTAATCTCCACTACCATTACTATTTTTGCCATGAAGCAAACATAAAACAAAACACTTCATACAGTGGCTGCAGTCCATACTGTAAATCTAGTGTTTCTGACAGGTTGAACAGTCCTTGGAGTAAAAGTGTACAAATAGGTTATGAGAGCCCTAGTAGCCCACTGCAGTATTTGCTAAGATAAGCATTGTGTCGACTAGCTGCAGGCCTGGTTTGGTGTAAAAGGTTAGTAAAGTCATTGAGCTGCAGCCCGTGCGATGTTGCTGCTGCAGCATCCATCTTTGTGAGAGTAATGTGAGTGCCGTGACATTCTCCTGGTTTTAGTGAGGGCACAGAGAAAGATATGGTCTGTCAGCATGACGCAGATTGGTTGCTAGATGCTAAAGGTGGGACGCTGTAGAATGTGTGGCTCTGCACTCGGTGCCCCTAATCTGCATGAGGTAGTTTGTATTCCAAAGTGGTTTGTAAAAAGATGTGCGAGCGAGAGATGCGTGTGTGTACATGTGCGCAAACTACTGTAAAGTAACCATTTACTAGCTTATATGCAAGAAAGCATTTGCACCCCCCTTGCTTCTTACTAATCTCTCTCTCTTTCCCCATTTCCTCTGCTCACCAGAAACAGATGTCCAAGCGACCTGCCTCCATTAACCAGAGCTCCTCTGGAGTATAACTCAGCGCTGCTCCAAACTCTGCCCAGCCTCCAGACATCAAGCCCAGCCCTCGCCATCCTTCTGCCCAGACATGGGACTTGCAAAGCGGACTCAGAGACTGTGACGGCGGGGCAACAAGCCAAGACTGGCTCTATCTTCATATAACTCCTGCTGGAGGTGGGAGAGTGCGAGCTGGACTCTGCCCATCCCTCTGCTGTAAGTGGTCATTAAAGAGCCGGCTGACAGCGCTTTCCTCTATGAGTAGTGGTGGAGGTGTCCTGTTCGCTGCACTAGCTACTCCACTCAACACCACAAGGTTCAGTTTAATGGTGTCTGCTGGTTAGTACTGATCCATCTGTCACTGTGTGAGTGTGTTAGCTATCATCATGCTCTGCGGCCCTGCGCTGAGCAGAGAGTGTCATCTCTTCACTGACAGTACTAATCTTCAGGTTTGGATTCAGTTTAGTGCAGATAGGACAAGAAAAGACATGCAAGAAGATAAAGGAGGTGAAGTGGTTTCTTTCAGTTTTTTTTTT
>NTHP01000141.1:789799-914357 GCA_003416845.1 Oplegnathus fasciatus | reverse complement strand
TTTTACCTCTTATTTTGAGCTGCTGCAGTTTCCCTCAAATGAACCCGATCAGTGTTATAGAATAAGAAACAAAAGCAAAACAGAGCTGGGTGATAGGTTGATCCTGAGGCAATCTCAGTTAAGGCCCATCTGTCTGATTACTGTGGACTGAATGTGACGTAAATTTGAAAATTTTATACAAGAGGCCTGTGGATTGCTGCAGATAAACCTTTGAACAGCACTCATTTCACAGGACAGACTCATCGACGTTGCATGTGTGTGGCCCTACAATTACCATCATTACATATGCCTGGCTTCAAGTGCTGTACAGATTTATGTGCAGATGTGAGCAGGTGGC
Organism: Oplegnathus fasciatus; assembly: GCA_003416845.1. Taxonomy (NCBI): domain Eukaryota; kingdom Metazoa; phylum Chordata; class Actinopteri; order Centrarchiformes; family Oplegnathidae; genus Oplegnathus; species Oplegnathus fasciatus. The sequence goes on along the minus strand of NTHP01000141.1, from coordinate 914,020 downwards.
ATTTAAAAAAAAAGAAGTATCATTTTGGGAACTGCAAATCCTGAGAGATCTGATGTTATTTCAAGCAAAACTCCCAGTTTGTGTATCAAATAATAAGGCTAATACATGCTCTTAAGTATCTTGCCTATCACTAATCAGGTGCCATTGTCTTTCCTTCCACCACATAATCATCAATAATGATGAGGCATCATTTGATTACCATGGTAGTATTATCCTTAGAGTTAATGGCAGATGTAATTTTATACCCATCAACTACAACATAATGTTCTATTTCTTTTTCATCCTTCAATTCCACCGAATTGTTCTCGCTCCAGGTATTCCGGCAAATGGTGAATAAATTACTTGGAGACGCCCAGAAGCCTTTATGGTTTTTCATTGTTATTCATTCAGTATGGTTCTGGGTTTTATTTATCTATCTTTATTTTATGTTGGAAATCATGGCAGATAATCTTAGGAACAGGCATGGGAGAATTAAGCTGCGTGGTGCCTTGGTTGGTCCCTCCCCCCCCTCCCCTTTCTACTTTCCCTCTGCCCCCTTCTCTCCCCATGCCTGCCTCCCAATCCAATCTACCCCATTCATCAGATGGAAGTGATAAGCTTGGGGAGCACATGCAGAGGCATTATGTCAGCTAAGCTCTCTATGTGACTGTGTTATAATGCAATAACTCTCATATATGTCACCACCTTAAGTGAAAGAAATTTAGCATGTTCTGCTTGTGTGTTTCTTTGTGTGCAAGTGTGTAGTAAACAGTGGTAGAGGTCAATAAAGGACAAAACTGAAGCATGCTTAATGGACAAGGAAATATACTGTCCAATACTTTTACAGTAGCTAATTATTTCAACAGTTTATACATTACATTTAGTTATTTGAACTTTTTATTCATACATTTAGCTATTCAATCATTTATCCATTACTTTTAGCAAACCTTTTAGGCATTCGTTTTAGCTTTTTCAACCATTTATCTATTATATTTACAGTAGCTGACTATTTTAACCGTTTATCCTTTACATTGAAATTTTTATTCATACATTTAACTCTCTCTAATCTACTCTATGCCATCCATTTGACCATTGCTTTTAGCTAACTATTTTCTGCTAGCTTGCTGACGTACTCTAAAATCACAACATATAATGTTCAGCCGTTACAGCTGACTCAATATGTGGATATATTTTTTAATCAAATCGTAATTTCTATTTTTTTCACACGAGTTGAGCTATAACAGTCGTACCCCCTAGCAACTGCAGGAGTACCCCCTTGGGTACAAGTACATCTGGTTTGAAATCACCGCTGTACAGTACAGTATGTGTGCCTGTATGTATATTTATATTTTCAGGTGTGGTGAAGAGAGACAAAGACAATGAAAGACAAAGACGGAGCGATTGAATCTCACGCGTATAGTGAGTATATCTCTCCTACTGTTCACTTCTCCATGTTAAACTTATCTCAGTCGATGGACATACATTAAATCAAACAGGACCTTCACTCTGCAGCTAGAAAATGAATTGCCCTTATCCTTTCATTAGACACTTTATCTAACTTCCATTCTTCTATTTATCTATCTGGGAGAGCATTCATGTGTCACTTTCTCTTATCCTTGGAGACGAGCGTGGAGACAATGGTTCCACTGCAGCATTTCCTCCCGTTCTGTCTCTGCTCAGCAAAACATGACGGAACAAATGAACCAATTAAGTGTGCTGGTGGCTGTGCTGTCCCACGGGGGGCATCTACGGAACTGAGACGGCCTGATTAGCTCAAAGGTAGGCCTGACTGGAGACAGCCAGCTAAGACGACTGGAGTGAGAAAAGCTCCCATAATGTGAACACACACCACCCGACAGTGCACCTGTGTGGATTGTTTTCTTTGCTTTTGGCATTTTGATTGGTGTTGATTGGTGTCAAGGCTGTTTTAAAGTTGGAATTTTAATAGAGGGACACAAACAAATGTGTGTGTCAAATTAGCACTGGGAGCATACTTGACAAATGTGCTGTTGAAGGTAACTGCATTTTGCAACAGAGACAGATCTTACAACCAGTAATATGCCATCAAAAGTGGGCCACATGATACTCCAACAAATCACCTCCATGACTGACATCTCCAGGTGGGGAGTCCAGGAATTTTTAAGCCACTCTAACTTTATTTCCATCGATCCCATGTGCTTCAAGAAACACCTAGATGGGTTCCACTTGACTGTAAACAAGAATGATCAGTTAATACCTGCAGTATTGATCTGACTTGGCCCTCTAACGTTGAGTCTCTTTGTAGACACTGTTCAATCTTTCTGTTATCATACACTCACACATTTGAAACTCATGAGCTCTCTAGGACAGCAGGAGAGAAAATACCGCTTACAGGGTGACATCTATTTGTCTTCAAATGTGTTTTGCTGCCAAGGTCAGATTCACTCGGTGAATTTTCCATGAAGAATCTGGGATTCACAGAAAATATCTGTGTTTAGGAAATGCTTAAGTTGCACCCAGTTGGTGGTTTTGTGATTTTAAAAGATAATCCGCACCCCATAGAGGTAATCTGTACTGCATTTTAGCTGAGCTACACACAATGCAGGATTCATCCTTTGATACACAACATGCTGAATGGGTGACTATGTCACCTCAGTTGTTCAATTCAGGCTTTTTCCTTTTCTATCAATCCCACACTCACTCAGCTCTGATATTGGCCCTGCCTACCTTTCCCTTCCTATTTTGCTTATTTTCTGACATTGTGACATTCCCCCTCTCTTTCCTGTCTTTGCCATTCCGACAAGATCTGCAGTTTCCGGTCCTAGGGGGAGAATGGAACATTCAAAACCTCTTCATCTCCGAGGCAATTTTGAGGCACCTTGTCCCCCATGGTCAATTTGTCACCATGTGGAATGCCAGGAGGTGTCCTTGGGGCTGACCACTGGTCATTGCTCTCCCTGACACTCGGAGGGAGAAAAAGAAGGAAACAGAGAGAGGCAGAGGAGGAGAGAGAGAGGAGCAGAGGGAGAATGAACCTGACAAAGGCCCTGAAACAGATCCGTCCCACTCAGCAGAGCCAAGGGAGTATGCAGCCAGGCTGTCAGCACCTCTCATTAGTCAAAGGCAGCCTCCCTGACAATGTGACACTGATTACTGAAAGCCCTGATTCAGACTTTCTCTCCTTCTCTGTGTAGCCGCAAACAGTGTCAGCTAAAGTTGCATGCACATGTTCACTCACACACACACACACACACACACACACACACACACACACACACACACACACGCACGCTAGTTCAATCCACTCTCTTTCTACCCCAAAATGCTTGAAGTGCATTTCATTTCATTTAAAAATTCCCCTCCCATCTCCAAAGGGACTAAAACCTTCATTAAAAAGAGCGATAAAGGGCAAACGGGTGTCTTCCAGCTCTATTTAAAATCTATTTATTGATTTTCACAGGGTGTAAATAAATATTAAATGGCATTATTGTGCACGGAGGCTTTCATACTGGCAGGAGTGGTGGAATTAGACGGGATGAAGAGTGGCGTTCGTTAAGAGTTTATCATTTTTATTGATCTGGCTGACAGGTCTCAGCACTGAGGAGGATCTGATTGCTTTTACTTAATCACTGCATAGAGTTGAGGGGAGGATTGAAAGAAAATATTAGGGGGTGCAGAGAGAAATAGGAATTGTCATCAAATACCAAATGCAACAGTGCCAGTGGTGACTCTCTCTCTGTGGAGACCCAAGCTTTCCCCTCCCTTTACTGTAGAGAGACCTTAGTTTTGTAAGCATACAGGCAAATGGGACATCTCACTGCCAAACACTGCACTACACTGTGTGGTGGACTCTGGTGCCAAGAGAGCAAAATGCATCCATGATTGTAAAATTAATGTTGTTCCACAATAAAAGGATTTTGTTCACCACTTTTTACATGTCACTTTAATTTTTTAGCATCAGATGTCTTGAGTGTCTGTGATCCGTACCAGGAGGGAAAACAGAGCACGCCTTTTTACAGGTCTTACGTTTGAAATTCAGCCGAGATAAAATATAAATGCTTGCTGGTAACTGTAATGTGGGATGACATTATTTACAGAATAACCTTGGATGGGCTTTTTTTATACCTTTGAATCACAATGAAAGGCGCTTTTTTTCTCGATGACCATTCATATTTGATGATCAGGGATTAGTTAACTCGAATTCCCGTCAAGCAAATAGCAACTTTTTCATGTCTTTTGTTGCAAACAGACATAAAAATGCTGAATTGCGAGTGTTGGCTTGGACATCTGAGGCTCTGATGTCCATTAAGAATTGTAAATATATAGCTAGTTAGCATGCTTATGTTGTTAATATCAATATTTTATCAAAGAATACCCTATTTCTTTGATCTTAAAGCACACATCTAGCATTACTGACAGATTAGTGAGGAATGAATGAATGGCCATTTTGTTTTTCAGGCTCACATGGATACCCCTCTAGTTGGATGCACGCACATCTTCACTCCGTGGTGATTAAATGCAAATTAGATGCGCAGTCTTGAAGTGTCCAATAAGCCCTGTGTCAAAATAGCACATTAGAAGGGGTTCTAATAAAACAAAGCAATCCAAACAGATTATCATGTACAACAGTGCAAAGAAAAAACCTTCCATCTGTACATTAGATCTTAGATATATTCTGTCCTACATTTCATGTTTGTACTTGAGAAGAAGGCATACAGAAAATGACCTATATAGCAAAGAAGAAAAATATAGTTATTAGCTATAAACTATGTAAAAAAGAAGTGAATGGAAAATATAACAAAAAATAAGGTTATGCTTATATGTATATTTAAATATAGATACAGATTAGAAACAAAAACAGACTATTTTGTCTCTGTTAGGGCAACACAGACATGAAGAAGATCTCCTTCTGTGCTCTTGTAAGTCTTCAGGGACATGTGGATCAGTCACTCTCAGGACAAAAGTTATCTCTGTGGGTTGTTCTTAGCTTTACATAAGATCAACTCCTCCTTATATAGAAGGTGAGTTTATCGGTAAGTAATCAATTGGAGTATTCAGATGTACAACACTTATCATAGCATCGTAGAAAATCATCATTCAGATGATTTAACTTCTTAATCAGGTATTTGTTTTTACAGAGCTCGATCAGGCATTTCAAACTGATGTTGCAGACATGAAAATGGAGTCCTGAGAATCTTAATATGGTACCAACCCTGCACATGCTCTTCTGTTTCTGTTCTAAATTTCTTATGTAATAGTCTTTTTATTTTTATTTTCTTTCAGCAGAAAATCATCATTCAGCCTCAGTTTTCAAAATGCTTAGGGTGAAATATGCTTCATGTCTTTTGTGAAAAAGGACTGAGTAGGACTGAGAACTGCATGCTCAAAATAAACTGTGTATAGCCATTATATACTGTAGATATTCTTTATTATTCTTATAATGCCTTTCCAGTGTTAAGCCACTCAGAGACCAGAGCATGTAGCTAACGTGAAAAGAAACACAAGTAATAGTGCTATTAATGGGAAAGGTCACTCCTAACAGTGGTGGACTGAGTAGTGTTAATGTCATCGCACCTCATCTGCATGTCGAGGAAATGAACCTTCTCTCTGCTTATTTCTAGCATGAACTTTGCATGAAGATGCTGTAAAAATGATTTTCAAAAACATTCAACATTACCACCGAAGATGCAAAAGGTACAGTCAAGAAAATTAAACCCCTTATACAACAACTGAACTGGACTTAAGTATTACACATTCAAGCGTCTGACAGTGCTGCAATGTTGTGTCTTAAATTTGCACTGGATGATGCCGCTACATTGGTTGCGATGTATTACTAATATTCTGCTGACAGTGTTCATCTTCGATTGGACCGTTACCACATATATAACAGCCAACTCCATTTTATTTGGACAACCTCTGGACGGGACGCACAGATTGACTTGGCAAACCGAAGTGTAATAGAATCCAAGTGGAAATGCTGATTTACAGTTCATACCATCCCTATTATATTATACTGATACCATATGAGAAAACACCATAGGCACACTGTTGAGTAGCAGTAATATAATGTGTTACTATAGGAGTATTTTAAAATATATAATATACATTAAAAGTCCTTATAGGACATATTATTATACATATATTACATTTGTCTTTTTAAAGGAGATGACATTTAAATTAGCATTGTTGAAATGAAAATTTATAATATTAATATTTATAATATTAAAATATTGAAATTATAATAGCCCCCTGCCAGAAGGAGCTAACATTTGCAAACACTCTTGTGATAGTTTAACTCTACTTAGAAGTTGAGTTCAATGTAGACAACAGCAGTAAGGTTTCTGAGGCCCAGCTGTGAGGAGCATATGAAGGTGGGAAACCATCCCTGCCTCTGCAAAGGGCCCTTTTCATGAGGACGCTCTGAGGGCAGGCAGCAGGAAGCTTGACCCCTGTGAGAAGAGTGTCCACTCTGCCCTTCAAGCACAGACACTGCTGTTAGCCTGGCCAGGGCAAGGATTAAAGGGAATTTGTAGGGAGTCCAAGGCTCTGCAATTCTGACTTCTAGACTGTGTTTCCTAGTTTGTACCACCTGTGGACTTGCCAGGGGGAGCGTGGTCTGTGTGCCTTTGATTGATCCACATGGCATTTTGACCTGGAAGGGCTCCATAGGCTCCACTCTTTATTAGAAAGCCTGCAGCCAGCTCCCACCGAAAGCGGAGAGTATTTTCCTCCAATTCTCCTGTGTTTCAGCCTCCCTGACATGAATGCTAAGTAATCTCTCTTTGGCCTTCTTCATTTATCCACACTTAACCCCTTGACCAATTGACTGCTTCACTTGTTTGTCAATCTGCCTTCACAGTGATGCACATGCTATGTAGCATGGTTCTCATTAGAGTGTTGTTATTCTAACCGCAATGCATCGCACACTGTCTACTTGTCAGTATACAGGGGGTATGTTATGTATCAGAGGCTGCAATCCTCCCCTCTGGGTTCTAACAAGGCCAGGATAGCAGCCAGATTGACAGCTGCTGGGGCATTTTAACAGGCTTGGTGTTAAACTGCTAAACTCCAAGGAGGCATATGAATGATTGGCTGCCAAACCACACAGAACACAAACCCACTGTTACAATTGTCCAACTGACCATAAGCTTTCACAAAGAAAAAAAACAACATATTTAGCTATTTCTGTAGATACTGTTTTTCAGTACAGACTGCTTTTATTTCATACTGGTCTCATTAAAGGGCACTGCTTTTACATGTGCCATACATGTGTTTCTCTACACAGTGGTGTAGCTTACATACATTTTTTTCAGGCTGTATTATTGTGCATGTTTTGAGGAGAAAATACCTGTCTTGATAAACGTTTAAGATTATTGTCTAACATGAGGATCCAGATGTTTGGATGATAGATTAGTAGATATTTTATGGTGACACTTTATAATACCGATCAGTCATCCGTAAGCTGTTAGCTAATGATGGACTCAAATTTAATAAATCATTTATATAAATAACTAATGAAGGATTTGTTGATATCACAAATCCTGTCAACAACCAATTCATTATGAATTATCATTAACAAATCATCATGTATTCGTATTTACATGAATTATTTGTTAATACAAATAACTTATAACTTAATTAGAATACATAACAAATAATTTGTACATTATTAATAAATAATACGTTATTATTATACAAACTAACATTTCAGACACAGCGCCATTTGGGAACTTGATCTACAGAGAGCCTACATAAAAATTTTTTAATTCTGTGCAAACTTTATCCGCTGATGAAGCCCATGATATGTGGTTGAACACTCCAGAAAAAGCTAGTAAGTGGACTTTGAGTTTTTATGTCAAATCAAATACTGTATGTTAAGCGTGGAAGTTCATTCTTCACCGTGGAAATAGCAGTTTGACAAAACAATCCCGAGCAAAAGTCCACTTCCGACCTTTTTCTGGAGCTTTCGGTCGTATCACACGGTCTCCATCAGCAGATTGCGTTTGCTCAGTTGTCAGTGAAAGATTATGCCTAATGTATAAGCAAACATGGACGAGAAGTCCTGAAAGTGCTATGGATGAAATCATTACAGCCACTGACTGACTTGCATATCCACAGATTCATCTCCATGACAACTGAGCAAACACCATCTGTTGATGAAGACCATGTGAGACAGTTGAAAGCTCCTGAAAGTACTCATAAGTGGACCTTGAATTTGTGTATGTTAACTCTCCAAATATAGGCTCCACATATCCACACTATGTTGTAATTATGGCTGGAGGGCACAGAACAATCGCTGTTGCTTTTTACTTAAAATTGCATCGCAATTTGTTCCTCATTTCATTTTTTTTAGCTGTGTACTCAGAAAAATATGTAAGAAAATGGAAGGAAAATAGGATTTTACAATGACGGTCAATTTGCAAAACGCTCCTCAGTATTAGTCTGGCACACGTAACCACAATGTGTGGGGAGTACAGTCAGAAGGAAGGTGGGAAATGTGAACACTAATGCTACAGTGGAATTTGCCAGTTCTCTCTTCTGTCACCTCCCTTTCTCTCCAAAACAGAGGAGAAGTCGAAAACACCATTTGTCAGTGCACATTACATCTCTGTTGTTATAGTCCCAAATGAAAGCCCAGTATGTGGCTCCTTTCAACAGAAGATGGTAACAGGCCTTGTTAATTGGACTTGGCTTGATTCTCCATGAAGCCTTATTGTCAGCATGACTGACTGAGGATTACTGGGCCAGAATTGCATAGAGACACATAACACCAACTGAGCACAGTGTGCGACCAATGTATGCTTTAAATAGAGACTACATCAATTGAAATAATAGTAATGTAACTTTAAAATGAAACCAAAATGTTGAAGTTCTCACACATTCTTCAGCTATATGCACAGAACTTAAAGTGAAAATATTTGTATGCGGGCTACAACTGGATTTGTGTAACTGTCTAGCATGAAGGAGTCAGAGTGATGGCTTGGATTAACTGAGTGCAGGAAAGCTGCAGTCACTTTGAAGTTTCTATTGGATCAGAGGCAGTTTGATAACTGCAGTTCAGTCAAGGTAGCTGCACCACATCAGGGCATTTGGAGTAGTGTTCTTTTGTCTCTTAAAGAGTGGATGTTTGTAAGATATTTCTCTACAGGCTTATCACTGATACTAAATACATTTCATTACATAGATAAAATAGCTGATCTTAAGATTGAGTCAATTTAAGAAGTAAAAATAAAGCAGTGGAACATGTTTTCGACGGGCTAATCTGTAAGGTTTTCACATTAACTGTTGTCCTTGTCAAAACAATACTTGCACAGAAAAAAACACACAAGATATACGAGATAAAGCCCTCCTTCAGTGCTCTATGTACTGTATTGCAGACACTATTAGATAAAGCAAATACTAACACAAATCAACTTCAGCCCAACTCAAGCCGATGCAGCATATCTAACGCAATACACCATAATTCTGCATGGCTAGCTTTCCACCCATGACTTAGAGTGTTACAGTATTAGCGACTGAGCCAGGATAGACCTGCCCGGCTGCAGCGAGTGAACGCCATTCACTGGGACTGTCGTATGATTGGATTGAGGCAGACCTAAGCGCAGCTCGAGCTGCACTTATCAGCTAGCTGGCAGATAGGACTTGTCATACCGCCTGTCAGATCTGATGAGGGGACCACAAGCCTCACAATGGAGCTAAAATGCAATCTCCTCCTCTGCAGCTGCATGGCCTGCCTCAGGGACACGCTTATTAGACTTTGTAAACAGCCAAATGTGAGCGCTAAACTGTAAGAGCTACTGTCAGGCAGGCTGCCTCAGCCAGCTAGCCAAGACTGGGAGCAATTCCATACAAAACTACTGTTGTAATAAAGGGATTTACAAGAAACCAAAGACTAAAGTGAATGGTAGGGTTATTGAAAGAACGTACATGGCCTCAGTAATATATTGGTCAGGGGATGTCTTCAAGAAGCTTGAAACTGTATTTCACATACAGTAGCACGTGAATTATGGTAGCACTTTATTTCAAGCCCCCCTATTTAGCATTTATAAGCACTTAATGAATGTTTAGAACACACTAAAATGGTATTGTAAGTGTTTAGATGTGTCTATCAACTATAAATTGTAATTTGTTTATGTGTGTAATTATATATTATTAGATATGATTACAACTACGTTATCCTATTGATAGATGCATTAATAAACACCTTAAAGTCTCTAGTCCTATCTGCTTACAACTAAATTATAGTGTTATAAATCATCTATTAAGGGTTTATAAACTACATGTTAAATGGGAGAGTTACACTAAATTCTTGCCAAAGTTATCCTTCCAATTAAATTTCAAAGTGCGACGTGCAAAAGTCAAGCTTCAGAAACTGCATTTTCAAAACTAAGGTTTCTCGAACTTCCAGGTGAGAAAAGTGCAAGGCTCTCATTTGAGAAAGGTGCTTACCATGGAGGCACTGTTCTGACATAGCTTTGCCATGCACTACAGTGACACGTCTACAAAGGAAATAATGAGGGACGGAATGCGTAAGGAATAGAGGTCTCCACAATGCAGGGCTGATTATCCTTTATTAGCCTGTTCCTGCTCTTTTAACTCTCACGTCTCACCACCCAGGTGCGAGCTCTCAGCTGGATGTCCGTGCTATTCAAACCAGCCTCACTCTTTCTTTTTATTTATTTATTTTTTAACTTGCTCCCCGTCTCAAACTCACTCCCCCCTTTTAATATAATCCCTCTTTCTTGTTCTCTGGTTATGGCCCTTTCACCAAATGCCTCCCAGTCCCCCTGAAATAATGATATTTAAACAAGCGGATATGCAGAGGATTGCCAGAGGAGGCCCAGGGACGTTTAATATCTGGCTGAGTACAAAGAGCAAAGGAGAAAGGGACCTGGTTGATGGGAGACTCGTTCCTTTTTCCACGGAGCACACAGTCTCTGTTCTGCTTTCCTGAGATCATTAATTTCTCCAAAAGAGATCTCCCCGGGTGAGGCTCATTCACATGCAGATGGCACTATTCCTCGGGAGCCTCTATCGCTCTTTCTCTCTCTTTCCATCAGGCCATTTAGTGCTCCCTTTCTCTCTCTTTTGCTGTGTCGCTCCCTCCTATATTAAGCAAACGGTTAGCTTGGCAGCCTTAGGTGACATAGCACTCATATTTCAGCACTGGGGAACAGGAGTAATGCAATGTGCTGCTATGGATACATTACATGAGAATTTGTCTCTTTTAAAGTGAGCAAAGTCGGGGAGGGCGTCACTTAGTGATACAGGCATTTATCTATGCAGATCATTTCTCTTCTCTGTCCTCTATTATTCTCTAACCAAAACCAAGTCCTTTCCTTCCTCACGCTTGACACACGGCTCAATATCTGCCGTCTGTGTTGTGATGTGTAATGTTGGTGCATGTTGCAGATGTCATGCCACCAGGGAAGACCCCGTTTATGTTGGACAGAAGAGCAAATGTTCCCCTGCTGCCCAACAGAGAGAGGACAGCCCTGTGTAGTAATGTTGCTGGAGTTAAAGGGCTCTGTGAAACCTGTCTGGTTTGCATCTTAACCCCAAAACCACAGCTTCTCCTCGCCATCTAACAGCAGCTCCTGCATTGGTGTGTGCCACGGTCGTAATTTGTAATTAGCGATCCGTTACTGCATGCATTTGTGCAGTAACCCAGAGGCGTTAGCAGCAATCACTCCCTCTCTCTCTCTTTTCCCAGTTCATATCTAACCTGATAGACTTTGATGACACGCTTCTTTGAAGACCTGATCAAAGACGAGAGCCTTTGATGAGAGTGATGTTTGCTGTTGGTGAGGAGGTGAGGAGGAATACCAATCGTCTTTTTCAGGGAGAGACAGACAGAAAGAGTGAGAGATACAGAGGGATAGAGGGAGTGAGAGGAAGAGAGCATACACTATGTGTATGTCACCCTCTTTATATAACAAAATGTTCTATATATCTGCATCAAAATGTTTTAGTTTATGGTTAATGTTATAGATTTGAATTTACACATAGCTACAATCTGTATCTGTTTATTTTCCAACAGTATATATATTCTTTTGTGTATTTGGATTTATACCACAAGTGGACAGGCCCTGCACCTGAACTTGTTAGAAGTCATCGAGACTGCTTCATTTTCTGTGTTCAATTGTTTTCTACTGCCATTTTTATTTCTCACACTTATGTGTGTATATACAGTATGTGCTCAAAAATATATAAAATAATAGCATTTTCACCATGTACCTGAATTAATCAAATAATAAAGCATTATTTCTATTTGAACCCCACCTTCAACATAAGTAAAAAGTCTAAACTGAGTCTAAATAAAAACTGTCTCACTGTGCTCACTTTGCTAATTAGCACAAAACACAAAGTACTGAACAGCTGCAGCTAATAGGAATGTCATTGTTTAGCAGATATTTGGCCATAAACCAAAGTGTTGGACAAAGTGAAATTTTGACCCGACGGTGATAATATTCAAGTTAAAAACAATCCACACTTCAGCCTACAGCCTTTGTTTACATCTTAGAAAAAGTGTGAATCATGGAAAGTTATGTGGCTTTGATTACTAGCAGTTTCTGTTCACACTGTACAGGCAACAACCACCTGAATTACTGAAGAAAAAGTCTGAATCTGATCAGTATGAGCCAGGATCTGAAGTTATCAGGAGTGTCTTTTTTGCTCTTTTGGATGTCAGATGTACATCTGAGACCTGCCACCACTGTAAAGACTAACTTAGCAGTGTGTGTGTGTGTGTGTGTGTGTGTGTGTGTGCGTGTGTGATGTCTGTATGTTTTGATTTGAATGTTTTATACCTCGGAGAGAGTACTGGTGTGACGCAGGTGGTAAATTGTGTCAATGTGTCAGTCAAATGTCAAATAATATTGCAATAATTCAGGTGCTGTTCGTATCTGTTCAGAGTGCATCATCTGTTCATATCTGAATAATGCACTGATATTAGTTCACATACAGTTCCACACAGTCCCACTGTAATACCATGATCATCCTGAAGAGGACGTACATTTCAGAGAGAGGAAGACAGGTATTTGCCTGTAAAAGGACAACTATGCAAACAAACGGAATGAAAATGGACACAAGCAGGAAATAGGACCGAGAGGTGGAAGAAGCAAAGAAAAAACAGCTTGACATGAGGTGAAACAGGTGGAAAACGAATGATGTCAAGACGCAGCGAACAACACCAGCGTACCGTCTCTCCGGCTGTCATATGGCCTCGTATCTGATTTTTATTGTTGTTGTGTTTCCCCTTTCCTACCCGTTATACTGTTACGTCTGTTGCACTGGTGTCCTCGTGTGCCAGGTGAGAACAAAGCTGAGGACTGAACTCGGCATCTGTATTCAGGTGCACTAATGGAATCACTGAGGCTAAAATGGCAGGAGGTGAAAGGTGAGTGCACAGAGAACAGCAGACAGCTCCACACCACTGCTGCTGCTGTCGCTCTGCCAAACCACTCGACTGTGATGGTATGGGAAGTGTGTGTGTGTGAGAATGAGGGAGGGCAGGCGAAGGAGTGAGAGGTTTTTTTGTGTACGGATAGTTATGGAAGGACTTTTGCGATCAATTCTTTTTGTTCACAGGCATTCATCTTTTGTTAGCCACGCTCTGCTGTGGGGTTTGAAAGATTTGCTATGAGGGGTGTGAGTTGGGAGTAACTTTAACAAAACAGCTATTGACTTGTGAATGAATATACTAGAAGGCTTTTCTGACATTTCTTAATATAGTTAAGCTGTACTGAAGATGTGGTACAGTGTGTGCAGACAAACAGCTTCAGGGCAATGTATAGTTTGATATGATAATGATTGATATGATAATGATAGGAGTCATTTCTTTCGTTTCAGACCTCATTTTTTCTTTGCTTTGCTTTTTGACAAAAGGTTCGCATAAGACAAGGCTGACAACGCTGACAATGGCTAAATACATACAATGAGGAATCGCATTCAGGATCAGAATCAGGTTTATTGCCTTGGTATTTTGGTGCATAACAATAAACATAGCGAGGGAAAATAAAAATAAAAAGCAAGTACTGCAAAAGTCAAGAATCACAAATATAAAATGTACTACATTTAAAGAAAAATGTACAATTAAAACAGAGTACAGACTTCGATGTAACGCATTGAGCCAGATGCGGAGACTTTACATTAATGTAACGTATAGTGTCCATGGGGCGGGATAAGAGCCTGTGTCAGTGGGGGTCCCGGGCCTTGTTGATGAGGCCAGCTGCAGTCAGGAAGAAAGTGTTCTTGTGGCAATCTAGCCAATGCTGGTAGATCTTTCAACAGATTGTATCAAATAAAAAAAAATCAAAAATAGAGTATATGTGGAAGGAATACAAGTTGGTTAGCTGGGCTTGGGCTATGAACCCTTACAGGATAGGCTCCAATTTTTTCAAGGTCTACCTGAATACAACACGCCACCTGTGTGATTTACAGAACAATACAAACAAAACGGGGACCCAGTAGTAAAAATTTTTCTCCATAGCGCTGTTAGTGGCTAAAAACTCCACAGGATACCTTTAAGAATGTTCTATGTTTTTCATAGAACAAGGACTGTGGATTTTGTCCACCATCTTTTACAGTGTCTCGAAGGGATCGTTTCATGGCCAGTATGGAGAGAAGGAATGATTACAGCAACCAATAACTCCTCCAACATATGTATGACATGTGAGCATTGTATTAAGATAGACCTGAAAAGAACCCCAACCTGTCCTTTAAAGGGGAGAAGTCTGCTTGTTGCAGACATCAACATGTGTTTCGTCATCTTTTGGAATACTATACAGTTTATGATAGAAGTCTGAGAAAGCGTTAATCTAGAGAGTGATAGATGAAGTTTTGAAAATGCGGTCCCAACATTTCTTATGTGCTTCTTGAGCATTAGTCCTCATTAAGTTCCAGGACAAGCTGTTAAAGGTATGAAGAAGTTGTCCCTCAGGTCATCTGATCTGGTATTACATGCTACACAGAAAAGGGGAGATAAACCCACCCAAAGTTCTTTTGGGGGAGTAGAGTAGCTGGCTGCTCCCAACACTTTTTACAGGAGCTAATATCCAGGCCTTTCTTTGCTACACTAACTAACACTGACATTGAAGAGTCAGTCACATCTGGAAATTTCATAGAATATTTTTTGAACACGTCAGTTGCGGCTCGTCTTGCTGAAAAACAAGCTATTTGGAGGAAACTACACAGTGGGCTCTAAAATCGATCCTTGCATGTTCAAGCCTGGGTACAAAAAAAGAGGAGCAACAAGAATTGAAGGCTGAAAAATGAGCTCCAGCCAATAAGATATAGAGTGGACAAGAGGAGGTAAAGGCAGCATATTGGGCGGATGCATAACAATTTCAGAAATTGCAGGAAGAGGCCCAGGTATCAAGTGAAACACAGGTCAGCGGTCGTTTTGCCACAGCAGGTCCGGAGCACAGAAAATCACCAGTTTATCTATTTATGTTTGAGCTAGCTTGAATAATAAACAAGGACCCAGCATTCTGCCACACAGCTAGTGGGGACGATAAAGACTTTGCAGAGGGGAGCCAACTATTGTAACCAACAGAACAGAGCAATTATGCTGCAGTGATTTCACTGAGGACTGTTGTGGACTGAGCGATTCTGTTTTAGACACCCGCGCAGAGGGACTGCGAATGTATCTGACAAAGAGGTTTGGAATAGTGGGCTTTTTCTTCAAAGATAAACTGAGAGAAACAGCCAATGCCAAAAGAAACATTCTGCTGAAAAACAAATCTGTGGTTGTGGGTGCTAAAAAATGTTCAAATATCACTACAGATTAGGATAAAATGACGCACTTTGTAAAATACATGAAAAGATACTGTAATGAATCACTGAAGGATGAGGTTCAGTTCAGTAATGACAGCAGTTTTCAAAGGAGTATGTGATTCATACTAAGTTAAATATCTAGACCATATGTTTTTTCTGTTGAACTTGAATTATGACTAACAGGCAGCTGCCACTGCAGCTATACACAGCTTGACATACACGTATCGACCAGCAAAACACTGATCAGAGAGCCTGACAGACTGTCGCACTTCCCATTAATCCTGCAATAAATGATACACACGTTGTATCAGTGTGGGCTGACTTGTCGGAGGTGAGGTTTTCCTTGCATTTTTGGCAACTGACACTCAGGTTTCAGATGTCCAGAGCTGTCAGTTGGGTGGTTCGCCACTTTGGTCCACAGTGAAATATTTCAACAACTATTAAATGGATCGTAATGAAATCTGGTACAGACATTCATGGTCTCCAGAGGATGAATCCTATTAACTTTGTCTTAACTTTTGCAGAGTCTTTCTGCAGTGCCACCAGCAGGTCAAAGTTTTCACTTATCAAAAGAGATATCTCAACTTGTAATTGATGGTTTGGCACAACATTTTGTACAGACATTCGTGTTTCCCAGAGGATGAAGTCTCACGATTTTGGTGATATCCTGACATTTTCTCTAACGCCAACAGCAGGTCAAAGTTTTCACTTATCCAGTCTCAACGTCCACAAGATGGATTAGCACAAAATTTGACATTCATGGTTACCAGACAGTGAATCCTACTGACTTGATTGATTAATTAATTTCCTAGAGAGAAATTGCTTTGCAGCGTGGGCACAAAATTGAACATACACGATAAAAAAAAGAAAGTCTCAACAAATGTTGGATCTATTACTGTGAAATTTGCTGCACAGGATGAATTTAGGAACTTTTCTTCTAGCAGTCATCAATCTCGTAACATAATGAAATATTTTAAAATGAGATCAATAAGGCAACAAGCAAGGGTGGTCAGACGATCAGACAGGTTTATCAAAGCCTTATTATATGGAGGGGTCACTGAAAGTGAGTGCACACTGATGTAATATTTGATGGATGTTTACAATGAACAGTTTGGGTTGTAATTTTACTGCTCTCTTTCCATTTCTCTTTTAAACTCGGCACACCCCCTGGCTTGTGTTCAACCTATCTGGTCGTCTGACTGCTCATGCTTTCTACCTCACTGAACCTCATTTTAGCGACAGCATTCCAGAATCTAAGCAATTAACTTACAGATAATAAAGATGGCCGGAGCTATTAAGGTAAAACCAAAATAGCAATAAACTGCAGTTTTTCTTTCAGTAATATTGCTAAATTGGCCTTGAATGAAATGACTCCTAGTATTGTGAAAAGGTTGCTAGTGCTAAACTCATACATTTAGCCAAGACAATGTTGTTGTCTCAGACACAGGCAGATCAAAGCAGGGCTAAAACGCTAATGAATACTGGCCGGTCTAGTTTCATCATCATTGTCTTGTATTTGTCATTGATTGTTGATCATTTGTCATTGATACGGCCAACTTTGTACTTCAGCCAAGTTCCCCTTTATGCTGTATACACCAGGATTTTCAAAGCACCAGGTCTCAGTGTGTCACAGTTGGAGCACAAATGTAACATTGAAGTACCTGGGCCACACTCTGGTCCACAAATTGTGACGTTCAAAATGGGGACATGATGACAGCCTTAGCATCACTGTTATTTGAAGTGGCAAAAAGCACAAGAGGGACAAAGCAGAAGCCCCTATAAAGGAAATCAGAAAGTTTTCCTTTCTAACCTGTCATCTTTGCTTCACATTGTCCCCTCTCTCTCTCTGGAGTTTGTTTGTTTGTCTGGAGTAAAGTTTGACTTAATTATCCACGTTGGAAATTCATATGGTCAGCGGTATAGACATGTAAACAGAGTAAATAAAATAGTACAGTGTCATCCTCCTAAAATACAGCAGCTATATGGTAAACAGAGATGTAAACAAATCAGGTTTTAAAATATTAAAAAGAATCTGGAATGCATTCTACACGTTTGTTGGGCCCCAAGGATACACACAGTGTGTTTTGGTGAGAGACACTGAATGTAAACTCATTTGTTTGTAAGAAAGCTGCCTTTAAAGGTACCCTGTGGAGGACATCTTACCGTCTTTCTTACCACTCCCTGTAGTCTGCTTCTACCCCACCCAGACACATCAACAATAAACATACACTCACGCACACACACACAGGAAACAAGAACAGCTGTACAAGTGTACGCCCCTCACACACACGCACACTCTCACACGCACTGAAAACAAAGCAGCAGTGTAAACTAAATCTGTAATATATGAATAAATTAAATTTGTGACAGTAAAACATATGAGACAGTCATAAGTAATACAATCACACATGGCCCAGATTTAGTACCAGCTGTTAAACACATTAATAGCAGCAGGAACAAAGGAATGCTTAAACCTTATTGTAGTGATGCACACTGCACTGTTCAACCCCCTCCCTCTGACTCAGCTTAAATATCCAGCGCAGAGGATGAGTTTGGACATTGTGGATGCTGCTCTTAATCTTATTTAAATTTAGATCATTGCACAGTGAATGTTATTCATGGCAGTTCAAATCCAATGATTTTACTTGCTGTCTTTCTTGTTTTGGAGGCCAAATGGCTAAACACAAGATTGTGATGGAGCTAGCTAAAATGTTATTGTCCTGTTACCGTGGCTACTGCTGACTGCTCATGTTCTAAACTGATAAGTTATCAAAGGACCACTGTGAGTCTGGGAAAGCTGGTACAGCTATTCTGTCCGAGAGTGAGTGAGAAGGAAATTGGACTTTGGAAAATTGAGAAAGGAAATTAGACACATTGTGATTGACTATGCGGATTGTGAGGCCCGTCAGATGCCCTACAAATAGAGGAGTATGAATATGCTGCTATCTGACTCGTATACTCGTACAATGTCTACCAGCATGAAAACCCGGATGCATTACACCCTCCTTGTGAAGCTCCTCACTGTTGGGTGGAAAGAAGCAGGTCAGGCCATGGGGGAGACACATGACTGTGTACACCATCTATGGGCTGACAGTGGGAGTTAGCAGTTCAGGGGGAATTGGCCATTACAAATAGGAGGAAAACAGGGAAAAAAACATGACAAAAAATAGTAGTGTAGACAATAAAACATACTGATATGGGTTTCATTCTTGCACACATGCCATATAAAAGCTCCACTGGTTGTATTCAGAACATATGTTTTATATAACAGAATAATCCAGCAGCAAATATAGCTTTACTACCATCATCAATTTTATTTTCAAATATTTCCAGTGAGATGAACGTAATAAGCCACATTTAAATACATTTTTCAGAACCACTGAATATTATGCCTTATTAATTATGAGGTGCGTTTATGTGCCACAGCAGGGTTTCCACTATGGAAAAATAAATGTAATCTCCCCAATCTTCCTCAAAGAAACTCTCAAAATTTCTCTCAAACTCTGTTTAATTTTTTTTTTACTGCTATTAGCAAGTTGCACAGCACACACAGGTTGAATAGCTGAGTGAGTGATGACGGACTGATAATGCTGACATACTAATTGTTATGCTTACGTATTGTTACTCTTAGTGTCTGATACATAAATATAAACATAAACTCTCCAACAACAACATGAAGGATACTACAGCTTTTTTTTATGTCCGTCAACATATCAACCTCGCGTACTGTACATGACGGCATTAAGTCATCAGGACATCTGATTGGTGAAATTATAAATACCATCAACATTACAATGATTGATAACCACCTTAAAGGTATAATGAGTAGGATTTGTCGGTTGCTGTTTGTAAACACAACATTCACAGTTGGCCCCTCCTCCCTGACTCAAAGCGCACACGGTTCTGGTGGTTCTATGTGCTTACGATCTGGAAACTGGTCACTACGTTCCCGCACCTCACACCCTGTGCACTGTTATTGGCTGGGGGCTACACACCACTGCCCAAAGGTTGACACCCAGAAACGTCCCGAATACAGCAAAATAAGAAAATACTGGCAGAGGACAGGGTCTCTGCAGGTACAGACTCCGCCACACACTTCTAGTGGGTCATAAGTGATGATTGAGAGGGATTATTTTTGTATGAGTCTATACATTGTTTTTAGGACAATCCTATTCGTTATACCTTTAACCTTTTCTCATAATCACAAGGTCATTTTCTCGTAATTATAACATCCCGATCTTATAATTATGAGATAGTTTTCTCGTATCGAAATTCCATCTAAATTCAACATTGACTGACCGAATGTTATCCTGTAAACCTTGTGTATGGGTCCAGTTGTAGCAAGACAGGTAAGATTAAAGGAAAATTGCACCAATTCTGTACATACATGTCAGTTTATTCACCATGGAGATTCCTATTCAACCTGTGAAAACAGTTATGTAATGTCTTATGTGGCTCTGGAGGAGATTTGTCCAGCTATTGCTATAGGTTGCATTGTGGGATGCAACCTATAGCGTATGTACGATTGAACCATGCAAGGGAATAAAATCAGGATGCCTCTGCGGCTTTGATTTTGATCATTCTTTTTAAAATATCATGTTATATTTATTTCACTTCTGTTTCATATGTGTCATCTTCATTTTTTTATAGGTTCAAATAAATGAAATAAGAAATACACACAAATTAAAGAACTATAAATAAAATACATTATAATAATTTATATATCTTACCTAAATAATAGCTATGCCCAATCATTTTGCCAGTGAGTTTGGCTCGAGTGAGTTCATCACATGAATGCTTTCACAAGTAAAGCTTCACTGCTATTGAAATTTTATGTTTGAAACAAATGGTGGAAACAAATACTGTGAGTAGAATACAAATCAAACATCCCAAATAAATGTGAGCTTATTCTGTAGAAAAAGAAAATAGGCAAAAAAGGGAATTCATTGTTTCAATTGCCACTGTTGCTGTGCCTTGAGTTTGTGAAACAGACTTCCCTTGTAATTTTAGTCCTAAATCCACCCAGCTCTGTCTGTCTGACCAGTGGTGACAAGCTTCCCCACAGATCCCACAGAGTATTGCTCTGTCTCACACATACGCATTTTCTTTCTACCTTCCTCACTATCTATGACTGTCATTTTTTTTTCTCTTTCTGACACACACACACACATACACACACCTGTGTCCCCTGTGGGTCCTGTTTGGAGCGTTACTTTCTTTCCCAGTGAGGCGCCATTGTGAAGCCGCCGAGCCTGAGGGGAGAGAGGCCAATTTAACCCTCCCTCTATCACTCCTCTCTTTCCCTCTTCCACTCTCCCTGCGTCTTTTGCTCCCTCTCTCTTGTCCCTGCTGACTTGTTTGTCCCACTGGTGTTTACCTCCTCCTCTCCCTCTGTTTGGCTCAGCGTCCACCCTGACAGTGTAAGGCCATTATTTTTCCTCCCTCACTTGTACCCTCTCTTCTCACCCCTTCCCTCTCTTTCTCTCTCTCTCTCCCTCCCCGCTGCACCCACCTCCTTTTCTCTTTCTCTCCCGGCACCCTAATTGGCAAGGCACTTTTTCCCATGTCATCTCCAGTGTTGCTTTGAAAGCTGCAGTCAGCCCAGCAGGAGACATGAAAATGTGCAAGGCCCCCCCTGCACTGGCAAAGTCCAAACTACTGTTTTAGTATCATCATTATTGTAGTCTTTATTTACACTACATGCTCCCTCAATCATCCCTAAAGACACTCATTCACACATGGGAGTAAACATAGAGATGCATGCACTCAAACATGCATGTATGCATGCATACATTCCATATATGCATACATAGAGATGCACATGCTCACAAACTGGTGCTACTACTGGGAAAGTGCAGGATATTATTCTAGCAGAGAGAGAAGAAGAGTGTGATATACACTGCATGATGCTCAGGGAATTCTCTGTACATTTAAGGGTGTAAATATTTCAGTGTCTCCCGCAGATGTGTGTATGCATGCTATTACCCATCTTAGGCAGGCTAGTCTGTTCTTGAGGGGTGAGACCTTACCGCTTAGCAAAGCTAAACCATTACAGGGCCTCCTCAGGAGCCCCCATGTTGAAAATGGCAAACTGTCTTTAGTTATTCATGATATGTTGCATTAGACTCACTGCTGAGGCTTGCTTTATACATCCCCTGTCGCACGGTACTCGAAGTACTGCATGTACCAACTTAGAGTCGGACATTCACTGAGAAACAATATGTAAGATTCATAAATATTCATGATAGCACTAAATTCTTAAGACTTTTGGCCTCAGCAAGCAAAGCGAATGTGTCACCCTGGTATTACCCTGAGAGAACTTTATGATTTTGTTTTACTGAGAAGACAAAAAGATTATGATATCAAAGATGGTTTTCAGATAAAGAGATACAGTATGAAAAAAGAGAGAATCTTTAATGGTGCAAAAAAAAGCCCCTCCTTCCAACCCCCCAGGTCTCGTTAGTTAATTAGTCTCGTTAGCCGGCTTAAAAGTGGAATCTCCCCAAAGCCTTACGTAGATTTATCAGCAGTAATTGAAAGGTAATTCCAGCTCCTGCAGGTGTAGCTCTGCCAGTGCTTCCAAAAGTGAAGTTAAAAGGGCCAAGTGGAGGGGAGGCATATCTGGGCTGCAGTATATTTTACAACACGGCCATAGAGACTTTGCACCTCCTGTGCTCTCTGTCTACATGCCTTTGTACTTCCCCCTCTCACTCTCAACATCGCTTATTCCCACGCAACCCATTCTCACCACTCCCGTTTAGCACCTCCCATCTTCTTCCTCCATGCTCTCTAGATTCGGCTTAATAATTCATCTCCGCTCTTGCTAAAGAGAACACAAGCCCTGCAAAGAGAGAGACAAGAGAGGACTACCCCTCCAATAACACCTTTCTGCAATGCCACCACAGTCGGGAGCCCCAGGCTGTTCTCTCTCTCTCTATCTCTCTCTCTCTCTCTCCTCGCTCTTACTCATACCCCTTTCACGGCTCCCTCCTCTTCCATCCCCTCCCCTCAGCACGTACACATCATTTTCTACCCCCGAGCATGCCCAAGATGCCCCCAGCTGTGAGGAAATGTCAGACGTTTACCACCCACCAATCCTCCTTACCAAATATGCACACTCGAACAAACACACACAAAGCGCAAGGGCATACAGTACACATGCACCTGACATGCACAAAAACACACACATGCCCACACCCTCTTGACACACAACACAACGGAGGAAATCTCATTAGTCAGAGGGTGTATGGCATTGATTTTTGCTTCTCTCTGGTCTTGGTGGGATCTGGTTTGGCACAGTCTGGCTCATGCTAGAGAACCCACAACAACACCATGGGTTAAGCTGATTACATTTTTGGGGAGCAGGGAGACCTGAGGAGTAAAAGGATCCAGTTTTGTTCCACTCCTCCCTCTGCATTTCCCCCATCTTTCTCCCCCTTTTTTCCCTCTGCTGATTTATTCATATGCTCCTGAGGTTTAGCCACCATGGGCTTATGGTTGCAGTCATTCACTTGAGCTAGAAATGATTTCAAATTCAGTGGATTACATTTGTGAATATTGAATACAGAGACAAATGGGGGGAAAAGGGAGTCAGGTTGGAAAGGAAAACTGGCACAATGGCTCACTAATGCAGCCTTGTGAAAACAGACTTCACGGCAAACCAAATTGATAGCAATAGCCAGGTTAATGAGTGGCTATTACCTTGCTGTTGGCTATATTTAAACATGTGACTAGCTGGCAAGCCGGCATATATTTGATTAGAAGCTACCCCTATCTGTCATTTCCCTGCCCTTCATCCCGAGCTTAGATCAGGTGCAGTTTGATAGAAATGCTTGGGGTGTCAAATTTCACACAAAAGTGAACAAAAAGTACACATTTTTTTCCCTAAAGCCCGCTTTGGTGTAAAAGAATAAATAAATAAAAAGGTGTGCCATTAAGATAAAAAACTGAATATAGCCAAAGTCATTATGTTGCGTGGTGTCTGGTCATTTCATGCTTGTGTCCACTGCCAGATGGTGGAATGTGGGCCAGCATATGCGAGTCAAACTGGGAGAGAACAGAGGTCTCTCTGGTGTTGGCAACGTCGTCCCCGTCGATTGAATCCTCATTACCGTCCTCTCATAATTGTGTTTTTCCTTTTTTTATCGGATATTCTAATGGCTGCTGTTGCATGTAATTATGTAGCAATTATCTGCTTCCTTGCCTCGAACTGGTGTTCCATCGCTGTAATGCAAAGTCAGATTGTGTCTATTACACTCCCGCTGGCATGGCAGGTTCACTTGGAGTACTGTCAGGCTACTTGACGGAGGACGTATTGAATGTTTGCCTAAACTTCTCTTTAAGTCCAAATAACCTCTAGTCTTCCTTTCAATCCGTTCATTGGTTCCATTGCAGCGCTGTCCGGCCTACTCTGTGGTACAGAAGGATAATTAGTCTGCAATCTCAGAGGGAAGAAATCATTGATATGTATTTTTCTCCCTCTATTTTCCTCCCCTCGAGTCAAGTTGATTCTTTGAAGTCGGGGCATGTATGAAATCACTTGATCTTTATTTCTTTAAGTTCATTACTTATTTTCTAGTTGTGTGCATGTCATGCATTTTTAACAAACCCTTTGAGTTGACTTTGTGATGTGTTGTAGCAGAGAACATCAAAGGGATCTCTCTCTCTCTGTTTCCCTTTCTCTCTCTCCCCCTCTCATTCTTTAGCCTTTTCATCTCCCTTTCCCCCTTTTACAGTCTGAACTGCATGCTCACAGAGCTTTTCTTTTCAGGCAGAATTGTGAGAGAAAGGTAGAGGAAGGGGAGGTATAAGATTGCCATTATTGTTTTTGTTTTTTTTTAACTCATTTAAACTTTCTTTCATTCTCATTCAGATCATTAAATATGGTTGCATGCCAGCGATTAGATAATGAACACTTCCATTACTCCTGAGGGCAGTTTTCTTGTAGACTGCATAAAACACTGAGTTGCATTTTCCTGCTCTTGTTGACCAAAAAAGTGTTACGCGGAGTTGGGGCAGCTTATCATTTAGTGTTTTATTAATACCTGTTGTTATAGTTACATTTGAATCGGAATTTTTTATTTCTAGAGGTACGCTGTTTTAAATCTAATCACATCTTCTGAGGGACAACACACAATGTAGACCAAACCATGCATGCTTTTTCTTTGTTTTATATCATTCTATATCATTTCATCTAATGTTTATTTTATATCATTCATCTGGAAAAAGCCATGCTAGCAACATTACTCTATGGATGCCAATGTACATCTGTTTAGTCTATGAAATATCTCAACAACTATTGGATGGATATCCATGTATACTTTTGTAGAGACACTTATGGTCTCCAGAGGATGAACCCTAACAATTGTGGTGATCCTCTGACTTTATGAGGTTGACATTTGTGGCTTTGAGTGAAATGTCTTGACGATTATTGGATGAATTGGCATGACATTTGGTACACACATTCACGTACCCCTCAGGAATAATACTTTTCATCTAGCGTCAGGTCAAAATGTCAACTTACCCAATACTCTGGTTAATGATTAAATACTTCCAAAACAGCCTCGACAGACCTTGCAATTAGCAAATGTTAGCATGCTAACACGCTAAACTATGAATTATGAACATTGTCAATGTGAAAAGCACTGCAGTGCCTATATACAGCCTCACAGTGCTGCTAGCATGGCTGTAGAGTTTTAGTCTTGTTTTAGTGCTACACAGAGCTGCCCACTCCTGGTCCTGGGGAGTCCCGGTTCTGCATATTTTTCATCTCTTCCTACCCTGCCTATACCTGATTAGCTCTTGGCGAGGGTAGAGCAGAGAAATACAATGCTTGGGCTCTGCTGAGTGGGAACCACTGGCCTAAGACATATAGGAAATTTGTACACTTATTATACTTAAGCAAGTACATCGTTAATTTAGTTAATTCTAGTTAGTCCTTTTACTTAATGTTATTTCTAGAAGGCAATCTGCATGCGTAGTAGCATGGTGCATATGTTTCCATGTGAAACAGACATGTCAGTCCAACATCCTCTCCATCGTCAAAACATTTATGCACCTTGTACTTGCACTTGACATATCCAAGAATCATGTCGGCGAAAGCATTGACACACACACTTCTCCATCTGTGCCCTGCCCTTGCCAGACATCTTGTGGCCTGTAGGGCAGCAGCAGGGTGTGGTCTGCCCTCGAGGCACCAGAGGGGTGCCCTCTCGCCTCAAGGCTCTCAGCAAGCCCAGCTGCGCCATGGATGGTCCCTGCCCCCGGGTACCAAGAAAGTGTGTCGCCTTCCTTTGATTCCTTTTCACACACTCGGGGCACTAGCCAGCGAAAGTTTTCTTGATAACCTCTCGCTGACAAACAGATACAAGCTAGCAAGGCCTCCCAGATACCATCTGTGCATGCTTCACTTCACTTCTGCTCTCTGTCGCAATAAAGCATTGCAGTCAACATAGAGACAGAAAGTACTCTGCAGTCATGTCGTAATATTTGTAATGGCATGTGAAACTACAGCTAACAATTACAGTATAGCAAAGGAACAGAACAATCTTCCATAGTCCACAGCTTGTTGTTTGAAATAACTTTTTTTCTTCTAAGTTGATGCGTGCACCTCCTCGCTTTTGCACAAACTTGTCTGAATAGCGGTCCTTTCTCGGCTCAACAATTTGCCTCACTCTTGGGTTCCTCTCCCACATAATGCTCAGTGCACCAGCCAAAGCCTATAATCAACTTAGCAAGCATATTCCTCAATGCATGCACACTGTGAGAGATGTGAATGTTCAAAATGGAAAGGCTATCTCAGACTTGAGCTTTTTTCTTTTCTTTTATTCTTTTTCTTCCATTTTACTGCCTGTGTTTTTCCTTGTTGAATACAAAGTCAAAAGGAGTCTTAGGAAGAAAGGATAGAGGTACAGAAGCGCTACAATTAGGGAAGAAGGTAGGCCGAAACTGTTAATTTTGGAATTTTAACAATAGACCTCTGGACTAAAATGCTCATTATTTTTACTTGTTTTAGTCATTTCATCCAGTCTTGTGGCAGTGAGCAGTGAGAAAGGATGGCTTTTGGCAAATCAGAGTGTAACAATAGCCAGAAATTGCCTTTATATAGTTGTGAGTCATTGTGGGGTGTGTTCTGTGGGAGGTGAGTGAGGCAGTCAGAAACCTGAATTAGATATACTGTACACAAAGCCGTCTTGGTCAAAAAGATAATAATGTATCACAATACAACTGACTGTATATATGTATGGCTTATAAATACATGTTTTTAATCTTGTTACTCTTTTACACTAAAAAAAGTGAGTCCTAATTTATTATTACTGTGTCTTGAAGTCGCTGCAGTTAATCAGCTTGCAATTTCTGTTCTTGGAATTTGACCATGATTTTGAGGTAAAAAGAGTCCTTACGGTACTTTCTTTGCATTACATCTTTTAAATGGCTTTTGACAAAATGCAGTGCATTCTCAGTGTCCAACCAATCTGAATCGAGTATTCAACAGAGCCACTGGAAAATGAGTGCTTAAACCTGCATGGAGCCTCAGCAGCTGTTGCTATAGAGACTGAGAAGTTGTGGGCAGAAGTTTCTTTTGGATTCCTTACTGGTGCTGTCTTATCAGGTCCTCTGTTTCCTTTAGCCTTTTATTCCCTCTCTAATAATTAAAAAATACATACACCACACACACACACACACACTCACACACACACACACGCAAGGGTGTTTTCATGACTTTTGAGGACATTACATTGACTTACATTCATTCCCTGTAGACTTACCCTAACCCTAACCATAACCACTACTTGCCTAACCCTAACCCTTACTCTCACCTTAACCTAAACCTAACCTTACCCTAACCTTAAAGCAAGTCTTCACCCTAAATGCAATGATTTATGTTATGTGCACTTGCTTTTTGTCCCTATAATGGGAGGCGAGTCCCCACAATGTGACTGTGTAAACAGGTTTATTTCCCCACAACGTGAATAAACACGGCCACACGCAGAATACTCCTCTGAGGTTTTGGCTTTGCAATGCAACTGCACAGTGTCACTGATTAGCAGCGAGTCCAACTAAAACATATATAATATAATATCATGTAATATAATATTTGTAACATTTTATCTGCTTCAAAATAAAAATGTAACCAAAATATAAAATATACTGGATGCACCTGATGCAATCAGATAGCTTATGGCTCTCCAATAAATGTTAACTTCATGCAGCTTATTATCATCAAGTTTTCTTCATTTTGTCCCTCTGTGTATGGTATACACAATATGTACTGTTTGTATATACATATTCGCTGTCACAGAAGGTACTAAGTTAAAGAAACGGAAATTTGAGCGTCTTTATCTTTCCTAATGTGATGTATTACCCTGTAAATTGGAATATGTGGGTGGGATACAGTTACAAGAGGGATTTAAATCAAATCCTTGGCTTAAATCCTCTTACTGTAGCTTAGCGACTGCAGAGCGATGCGGTCCAGAGCTGTAGAAAGATATGGAGCTGTAGAGGACTGTTGGCCTCCACCCACACCTCTCTTACCTGCTTTGTTAGATCAGGGGGAGGATGAGGGAGAAATACCTCCAATAGACCTCAACCACATTTTTTGGTAATGTAAACACATTTTTGCCTTCCCGCCATACTGCTCTGCTAGGTACTACAACCTCCAACGGTCAAGTGCAGTTAGCTAGAGGGTTAGCTAGCCACCCCAAATCATATTTGATTGGATTGATCTATCTCAGGTTAGCAGATTGAGACCGGCAGATCACTGATTAACACTATTACATCTTAAATTAAACAATAAAGAATTTGATGAACAATTCAAAATTACTCACTTTTAGCATTTGAACCCATTTCCATAATGAATTTTCAGTTTTTAAATAAAATACATTGGTTTTAGCTCTTATGACTCTTATGAAATGTTAATCATGACTGTATGATCTTTTTAACCTTATTACAGTTTTTTTTAAAACTTTTTAACTTGTCACAAGAGGTAAGGCTACATTGTTGCCCCAACCTAAAAAACACAAGGAAAAAAATTTGCTTTGTGTTTTTCTGAACCCACCATTATGCTGTACAGGTGTCCATATTATTGTATCCACTCCCTGTATTTACATGGTCAGCACAAGTGGAGAAAGTAGAATTACAGTCAGTCGGGAAACACTGTTGCCATCAGTGAGGCACTTCCTGGGATTATGGATCTTTTGAGACAAAGGAGGCAACTCGACTGGCAGTCTTTGTGGTTTTCTAATCTGTAGGTATATATATTGATTTTGTATGTTTTACTGACCTCCTAAGGGGAAGAATCCATTATTTTGTTCTATTATTTACTTTCATGTGGATGTAACTGTTTTCTTGTAGTGAACAGAGCCCACAAAGAAAGGAAGATATAAAAAGGGAGAGAGTGAAAACAACCTGGGAGGAGGTGTCAGGGAGGTTTGCAATTATAGTGAACTCTTTTTTCATGAAGATTGTGAACCACTCCAAGTCGAGAGGATTCTTTACTTTTCCACCGGATGTGAGAAGACATGAAAGCTCGGAAAATTGTCAGAAATGTTGTGGTCCATTTCCACTCCGAGTATATATCCTTTTCAGAATGGCTCTGCGAACATCAGTCAAAAGAAAGACTGGGAGCTACAGTGGTGTTGGACGAAAGTAGGGCAGTATGTGCAACTGGGAGTAAATGTGTTCTTAGCCTATCCCACTCTGAAGTATTTGCGCGGAAGTGGAATACAGAGGCACATCTATCAGAAAACACTCAGCCAGATCCATAGCCAAAGGCAGTGCAGTCTGAAAACCTCCAACACCACAAAACACAACCATATTCCTGCTGGTCCAGTAGTTTCTTTGATGGTATGTACAGTAAGTACAATTCAATGAAATATGCTTATTGTCTGTAAAGGCAAATTAACACAGTGTAATATAAATACATTAATAGCAACATCAAATCCAGAAAAACTGCTACTTAAGGATGCTGATTGTATTTTATTAAAATGGGATAATTGAGCTATTGTGTAATTACTGTACAGTAAAGTATACTAGTCTCAAAACTCATATCAGACACCATCAGCTCTGCTTCCATTGTTGTAATTTAGCAGCAAAGACCAAAAAAAAAAAAAAGAAGGAAATCCTGTGAGGTTTTTTATGAGTTGGATACTATTGAGAGACAACGCACTTGTCCAAAAGTAGATTTATCGAAAGACTTAGCCACAGCAAAATTGTAATAAAAGTTTTTTGGGGAAAAATTGAGTGAAGAGGAAGAGAGAGATCATAGTCCTGTGAATATCATAAAAAAAAGCAAATTATAAGTTTTCTAGAATTGCAGAGACATACCAGTGACAGTGAAGAAAGAGGAAATAGGATTTTGGGGAGGTTCTTCAGAGGCGCTCCAATTTCACACTATCAAATTAAAGTGTCCATGTATCTGAGGATGGATGAGTGATATTCCTGCTAGGTGCTAGGTGGTCTGCAATTCCCATGAATAATTTGAGTGTGTCACTGTGGGCGGTCCCTCTAAAGGAGATTGTGCGGGCAGGGGGCCGGGTAATGATAGATATACCAGGTTTTCCTTTCATCCCCCTCTTCACCTTACCATGGGTTAAAAGATAATGTGGATCCTAAAGGTAGTGTGAGGGAGAAAGCTAGTGACTGGCTCTTTAAATCTGTTCTAGTAAATCTTTGGAACTAGTCAGTGTGTTTTCCAGCTGTCCTTTAATTTCATCCACCATTCTTGCTCATTTAGTATGCAGATTGTGGTATTTGGGGTCAAGCTAGGAGCATTCAGGTGTTTCTGAGACACTTCATTTGATATTTACATTCGTAATCCAGATCTATAAGCCTCGCCGGTGGAGAAGAAAATAGCCTGAAACGTCCTCAGCACCACAGAGAACTCCCACACAGCTTCACACTATCACTTGCTGCCAAGGTGGCAGCTATGGTGACAGGGGCTAAGAGGGGAGCCTGTCATTTGAACAGAGAGGCAGGAGGGAGACAACACAGGGAGCAGGGACTCAATAAATTGTGCGAGGGAGCCGACAGGAAAAATAAAATGAAATAAGGGTATGAGAGGCAAAGAGGTTTAGGGAAGAACAGATGGATTAGTAAAAGAAGTGGTCAGTTTTGTTTTATGTTTCCCTTCAAAGTCCCATGTGAACAAATGCACACAGACTAGACAGCTACTTGCGGTACATATATACATGTTTAGATCAATATATGTGAGCAAAAATTGTGTGCACACCAGTCATATGTCCATCCCACTGTAACCGTGGTCTTCCTCTCTCCTCCACCCTGCTCTGTTTCTCCCCCAAGGCTGAGAGTTGATGTGTGACTGACAGACAGCCACGGACAGCTTGGTTAGACACACCACACTCCGGGGAGGCCACCAAGACTGAAACCGAGTAAAGGGGGATGGAGGAGTGGGGCGATGGAGTGTGTGTGTGTGGTGAGGGGGGAGCTGACGAAAGGAGTTTTGGTGGTGGAAGCAGTGAGGGTAAAAAAAAAAAGAGAGAGGAATGAGTCAGAGAGAGCTACAACACTAAGAGAGAAAGAGACCGAATGAGGCAAACACATTCTGCGAGTATCATTAATACTGATTTTGTCACTTCTCTTTTATTCCCTGCCAAATAGGTTTATACATGCCCTGCTCACACCGCATCAAGGTCATATTCTGATCTGTTCTCTGTGATAAACATTGATTCAAAAGTCAGGCAGGGATACAGGTATTTGTACAGAAATAATGGTTTATGGAATTCACAGAAGGACGTGGCCTTGATAGAGTATGTGCCCTATCCTGACAAAGTGATTAACACTCAATTCAACATTGGTCAGGAGACTATTCAGCGCTTACAGTTAAATCTTAAAGCCAAGATTCTCTGCCTTTGAAAGAAATCAATAATTTAAAACATCTAACATTGAGGTATCAAAAGGCTGCAGTTTGATTCAACTGAACTTCTGTTTCCAGCAGCTTCTTCTGTCTTTGAGCTTTTCATCCTTTTCATGTGTGTGTTTGTAAAAGTGGACTGTTATTGTGTGAATATGAATGCGTATGTGTGCTCACAGTAGGGCAGGGTTCGAACCTTTATCGAACAGGATTGCTGTTTCCTCAGCTTCTAGTCTTCATGCTAAGCTAAGCTAATTGGCTCCCGGCTGTAGCTCCATAATTGAAATATTAGTTTGACATTTTGAGAAATATGATGAGAAGCTCGATACCGCGTACCTCTAAAACTCACTAGTTAGAACATTACTGTGGATTGTTTAATCCGCACAAAAACGGAAGTGTAAAAACTATAAATTGCGGTTTCATGTGTTTTTATGTGCTGAACTATTTTGTTACCATTGGACAGTGGCATGTGAGCTGTTTTTCTCTGTTGTTCTCTGTCCAGCTGCTGGCGGTTGCCTTTCCCAGACAGATATGATCAAAATGTTGACTATTCTTTTAAACACAGCACTGACAGGTTTGGCATATTTTGTCAAATGAAAAATTTCAAATAGAAAACACATAACATTCCTCAAACTAAGGCATTGCGAGGCAAAATTGATGTTTTCGGTGTTGGTACTTAAACTCAGGTATGTTATTACAGCTGGTTTTGACAAAAAAAACAAAAAAAAAACCACGCAACATTATGTGTGCATGTGCGGTGCATGACATGCGGCTGCATGGGGGACCTGTTGAATGCTGACCGCAGCTCTGCCCTTGATTTCTATCTACATTCACCAAACCTGCTCATATTTATTCAACAATATACATCATTTTGATTCATACCTCCACACATCACTCTATCTGAACAATATCATTTCCCACATCTCTTCATCCTGAGATGCCTGAGCTGTAAATCACCTTCAGAAATGCGCCATCTTTGCAGCCAGTGTCAGTCCTTGGCCTCTAATCACATTCTTCTCCTTTTCCCCTGCTCTCCTTCATCTCCTTATCAAAGACCCAGCCTTTTAATCCAGCATGCCTCCATGGTCACATTCAGTCATGAGTGTCCTGGAAATCCACCCCATCTCCTCTTCAAATCTATGCAAATCACAACATCTAAGAGCAGCAGAGCTTCCTCTGAGACAGAATTATGCACATGTGGGGAGGATTGGACAAGCGAAGGGGGGGGAGTGTTACATGTACACCCCTCCAATTCTCTCATCCTCAGCTATGTTTATGTCATGCTTCTCTTCAAAAGATCTCACACATTCTTTTAAGTTGGTTCAATTTGGCTCCGTTTGGCATGTTAAGCAAGCTAGAGACGGTGAGGGGGGAAAAAAAGTCCCAGGCATTTTGGAAAGATGAAATATTGTGTCTGTGATCCAGGGGGTCGGCTAAGTGCTGGGGTTTAGAAAGTGTGTGAGGAGGGGTAGTATGGGTAGCTAGAGGGGGAGGGGGGTTGTTCGACAGTTAAATCTGGGAGCAAAGAGGATGAAGGATAAGCGTAGGGTGACTAGAGCGGATTGACATTACACACGCATATTGTATGAATGGAAGCACACACATACTTAGGTTTGGAGTGAGGGCTGAGGTCACGTGGGTTTGAGTTAATCTCTTCCTAAAGTAATACCAATATGTATTATATTTCAACAGTTTATATTGTGATTGCTGACATGTTTGGCACTTGAAGTGGCAATGCGATTATCTGACATTAAAGACGGCTGTGAACTCCTGAAACCCTTCACAGCTACAGTTCACTAACTCTGCAGCATGACTCAGTGAGGCAGTGTTGCTCTAAATATGAAGCTCACAGACAAACCAACACGTTACGTTCATCAGTTCTTTTACAACCTGAGGTGTGAATTTAGAACAAATTGTGCATTGTGTCACCTCAAGATCGTGGGTTAATTTCATTCTGTAAATAACTACTGTAGGCGTTACAGGATAACTCCAAGGTGATTTTTCTAACATCTTCCATTGCTACAGTGTCAGTCAGACACTGGTTATGTTGTTGCCCCATCCATCTGTTTGCTTGTTTGTATGTAAGGAGCATATCCTGAAAAGTGATTAATGGATTTGCAGGAAACTCGGCTCCTGAAGAGATTCACAAAACGCTGTACAACTTCTGAGTAGCTCTCAGTAGATGAAGAGGCAAACCTCTCATTATGAGCCCAATCAAATTACATTTTGATTATATATAATGAGAGCTGATTGGTGATGAGGTGCTTTTATAACGTGCCTTCATATCTCATCAAGGCTGGATTACCAAGCAGGCAACTTGCCCAAGGCCCCAGACGCCAAGGGGACGCCAAAAGCTCCAGGCCCACTGTATGACAATTGGTTTGTGGTAATATAATTAATTGTAACTAACTGTAATGGAAATATGGGAATGTGAACTACTAGAGAACATTATTTACTGACATGATAAGGATCCTGCTTTATCATTGTATATCATATTATTAGGGCCCTTTCTTGAGGGAGGAAAAATCTAGCTTTAAGACCTTCATTATTTGAGCTGACATGGTGCATATCAGTTCATTTAATTTAATCAGGTTATTGCAGAACAGACATGTTGGCTCATTCTCTCCCTCTCAATCCAAGCAACTATTAAGCTATGGTGGAGTTTTAGTTTGTTGAGTCTCATGTCTTATGACTCAACAAACAGAATGACATTTTGGACCTCACACTTTTCACCCTGAAAACACTTTTCATTGGTGCCAGCAGGATCAGCTGTGTGTGTGTTCTCAAGTCTATCATTGAACTTTCACTTGTGAAACTGTCATTGTTGCTTTGACAGTGTAGCTCGTTCTGTATTGTGATACACAGAAGAGTTTATTGGAGAAAGCAGATGAATCTGCACACCCATCAGGGTATGTGAGAGTTTTTTGATTATTGAAATTACACTGTCAAAATGTATTTAAAACACTGACTAAAACAAATGAGTAACATTATCCTCTTTCCTTCAAAGGTGTTGTTCCACACCTTTCTCAGATAGTCTCAGATAAGACCTGCAATTTAATAGTGTTCACATGACAAACTCTTTAGATACTGCAAGGTTTAAAGTATTAACACACTTTTAGAATCTGGGATATATATACATTCAATTTATGAATTCCCATGCATAAATTAAACGTTTTATTACTCATTGGGACCATAATAAACTACACAGACACTAAGAAACAGAGAAACACAAACAGATACTGTAGGGAACTTGTACTGCAAGTAACCAGATCATTTACTTAAAGGGCTGGTTGACATAAATTACAAAAAGCCTATTGTTTTGTACTTGGAGGCAAATGGAATTTAGTTTGTGGTGCTCACAGCACTGAAAAAAACAAATTACATCTAAAAAATATAACAGCACCACGTCTTTCCAGAAACAGTCTCTCCATAATCCACACAACATACTGTCAACAGTTTTTAGTGGAACCACTTTCTACGGAAGACACAGTCACTAAAAAACAGTCAAACAACAAGGTCTGTGGTTCATACAGAGTAAAACCTGGACAAATTAAACCAAAACTTTTCACATGGGTGGATATCACGAGCTATAAGTGAGAATATATGTATAATATACAGTATATTTATGATTATAAATAGCTCAACTTCTCTCTGTAGCTCAAAAATGAAAATGAAATTAAGGTTCTTATAGCCTACAGAAAGAGGGGCAAGTAAAGAATTACTTCCCTCTCATTTATTGATAATACATCATATAATAGAAAAGATACATACTGTGACAAAAACACAAGTGATTTATAAACAACAACAGGAGAATGCAAATGAGCAAAAAGTCCAATCTTACTAAACCTGTCCTGTTGAGTTTGGCTGAGTTTAACTTCTACACTTCTATACTTGATTTATCTATGATATTACAGCTTTGGGTATATACACACACACACACACACACACGCACACTCACCCATACCCCTCCCCTCACCTATACCACACACACCTCCAGCCTCGTAGCACCTCCTCATGCACACACACACACACACACACACACACACACGCACACTCACCAATACCCCTCACCTCACCTATACCACACACACCTCCAGCCTCGTAGCACCTCCTCATGCACACACACACACACACACACACACACACATACACCCCCACTCACCTCCCCCCCTGCTTGCAGCGCTCATATCTGCAGAGAGCCAGATAGGTGCTGTGTGTCCTCTGAACATCCTGATCTCATCTCCCGGCGATGTGATTGACAGCTCCGACAGCTGGGCTCCATCCACTCCGAAAGACATGCGGACAACCACACACACACACACACACACACACAGCAGTCTAACAGCGGCAGAGAGATGAAGGAGTGGGAGTAAGGGGAGGAGAGATGGCGGGGAGAGAGGAGGGTGAAGGAGAGAGGAGGAGAAGCAGGTATTTCACAGATTGATGAGGAGATACTGTTCGAACAGAGATTGATTGATAAATGTAGACTTAAACATAAAAGTGTATGCATGTAAACAAAATAAATAAATAAATAAACAAAACCTGAGGGGAAATGGCAGGTGAGAGGAGAGTGGGCAGTATGCCGCGGACATATGAAAGGATAATTATCCCCTCGACACATGTGCAGCAGCAGGCCACAGGAATACACATGCGCATATCTGAACACACATTCCCTCTGATATACACTTTGAACAGCGATGAAAGGGCAATTATTGGGATGCGCGCTGTGGAAGCCTGAAGCACGGGGTTGAGTGCCTTTGGGGAATGCTGGGGGTATACCGAGCCAGGTGGTGGTGTTTTGTCACACACTAACAGACACACACCGAGTACTCATCAGCGGACTAGAAGCAGCTAGCCGGCCCGTCTGCACACATTCGTGTGTCAGTTAGTAATCATGCAGCGTGGCCTTGTTTTCCCCGACTGCTCAGGCTTGTCAGAAACACTCAGGATAACATGCATCACTCACTTCTCTGACATCCATCTGCGTGCACGAGAGCGTGTGTGGTCAACAAGTATATGTGTGTACGACCTATCTCCATCTCTGCCTCGGGAATGACAGCCAGCCCATCATTAACCTCTCTGCAAGACTCCATGACATGTCTGCTTCCTGCAGCGGCCATTTTCTCTCTACCTCTGAGCTGCGGCCTATATATAAACCATGATGAGGACAAGTGATAAGGTGCTGGAGATAGAGGACAGGTCGCTAACTTCACAGCGGCCTTGCAAATTACCCTTTAAATGTGTCTCAATAGCCGTGTCAGTGAATAAAACAGTTTCAAAGAGAGAAAAAGAAAGACTGTTGAGATTAAGACCTTATGAGATTGATGTATCGAGTGATGTGTTTCCCAAAGCCACAGACAGATATTGTCACTTGACAAAAAAGCAATGAGTTGAACTCAGGGCTCGCTCTGAGAGAGGATTCTTGGGTTAAGACCATCGACTTGTAGCTGGATACAGTGTGGAGGCTGTGATAAGACTCGAACACAGCAGGAGGGCCTAATCCAAACCACCTAACTCCTCAGATGCTGAGCTGCACAACACCATGGAGATGATTAAGCAAGATTCCTCAAAGATAAATGTTTTCGCAAGAGATTACTCCCTGCTGGTGCATAGCAGAGAAGTTTGCTAGCAGGCTTAGAGAGCTCCTGAAATATATCATGTGTGAATGAGATCAGGCATCCTCATGTGCAAGAATTTGTCATAATTGAAATGATTGCTGATGGAGTGCGGTAAGAGACAAGGAGGAGTGAACTCAGAGGCACAAAAGTGTCACTTCGGGTCTTCAAACATTCAACAAAAATCTTTTATCCCCTTTTATCCTGCTCTCAAATCTGTTGTTTTTCAAACCTAATCTAAAAAATGTCCTATGTTGTCTTTCAGTTTAGACTCTCTGTGTTCTTGTGCCAAACTAAATTAAGGGCAGAAACAAATAATGTGCCAGACAAGGATGTTTTTTTCTCTCTCTCCATGTACTGTGAGACATTTCCACATACTCTGAAGTATAGCAGAGGCCCATCACACTTCATTTCCTCCCAGACTCTGTCTTGTGTACTGCTGTTTCTGTTGCTGAATCAACATCGCGGCGGCCTGAGATAACACAGTGCAGTGTCAAGATTATGTCCTCAAGTGTAATTTTACAGAGCCTGCCCGCTGCACTGACCAAGCGCAGCTGCTAAGCTGGACAGAGGCGTGTGTGTGTGTGTGTGTGTGTGTGTGTGCTTTTACCTCTCCCCATGTTGAGACCAAAGCTCTATTATAGCACCAGTACTCTTTATTACCTTTCAGTAGAAACAGGCAGAAAAGAGCATTACTGGATGTGACTTGATTGTTTCTTGGCAATAGTCCATATGTCTCATAAGGGGTTACATGCTCATACTGTAGAGACCAGCAGCGAAGATTTCTATTCATCTTCGTTGTCACTGTTAAATAGTCAAATAGTCTAAACCCTGTTAGAAGTCTATCTGTGTTAAAGGGGTTTAACAACTCACGTTACTTAATTATTTACCATAGCTGTTGCACATGTTTGACAGGTGCAGATGTGACACATTTTGCCCCAGCAGTGGTGGAAAGTAACTAAGTACATTTAAGTACAACTTTTAGGTACTTGTATTTTACTTTGTATTTGTATCTCAGATGGTTTCAGGGGCCATTTTACCTTTGATACTATATGGTACATTCTGGTAATAATACGAATTTGAATGCAGGGCTTTTTCTTGTAGTGGAGTGTTTCTGCTTTGTTGTACTGGTACTTTTACATGAGTGAAGGATGTGAGTACTTCTTCCATGATCAGGTTGCACATGCAGTGTATTTATTAGGGGGGTGCAGCTATTAGCGAGTGTTTTCAAGGTGCACTTCTCTCCTTGTTGCATATGGATTTAAGAGAAGATGGAATTAATAACAGGTGGAGGCATGGTACCACATGTTTATTATGTATTCTGCTGGATTTACTGAGGTCAGGCAATTTGCGATGGTCAGTTTTGCATGAAAAATCTTCCACCTCTGAAGAACACAAGCAGATTGAAGATTGTGGTAGGAAAAGGAACGTGACTTATGGTACAGAAATCTCTACGAGTGAGCGTTAGAGATTGTGTCGATCCTCCGCTCCTCTCCCTGTTAACACTTGTGATCCAGCTACATAAAGGCAGGAAATTACAATGCATGCTATAACACATGCTTCTTTTCAAAGCAGTAAAGGCTGCCAGTGAAGGGTGTTTAGAGATGATGAGAGATCGGTGAATGTGTGTGTGTGAGTGGACACTGGACAGCCAGAGTATGTCTTGGTGAGCTACATGCACGCGTGTGTGCAGGTGTGTGTGTGTGTGTGTGTTGCGTATATTTGTGTTTGCCTCCATGTGAGCCCTAAATGCCAGATCCTCAGACTTAATAGGCCCCCATTAAGAAATTATCTCTGGTGCTTTTGTGCCTTTCCACAGAAAAACCTAACTACCAATTAAGTGGTTGTGTGCCTAGATGGCCCATTTGCTTGGCTGTTGGTAATTATGGGTTTTCTCAGTGTTTCTCTCTTCTCAAGCCGGCCCTTCTCCTTTTGATTAGGCTTCTCCAGAGTGTTACAATCCACAAACTCTGTCACTCTCCCCGAAATTAGCTGTCATTCCAACCATATGCATTTTTCATCATGCCTGGAGAGAAAGAAACCGCAGTTGAACCACAGGCCTGGAGCATTCCCACTCATGTAAATATTCCTGAAAGATACAGTTGATACAGTTGATACAGTTTAGATGTGTCTGCAAATTTGATCGCATTGCATTCCACAGGATTTGCCCAGTAATCAGTGTGTTATTATACCTTTGTGCCATTTTTGCCTCGCCCCATGCTATGACTAAAGTTTCACACATCAAAATTCTAAATGAATAAATTAATCAAGTAGATTTACAGAAAGGTATCTCAGTGATACTAGTGCAGATAAATAAAAAATAAAACAGCAACCAGAGAAGATACTGCATAGTTCTTACTGGCACTGGCACATTACAATGGCAAAACAATAAAATTTAAGTTTTAATGCAAAGAAATAAAAGAATAAAACAATATAGAATAAAAAATATACTGTATATTTGTTTTTGTAATACCCTTATTAAGTTTCTCTCAGAGTCCTTTCTGACTAAACTTATTTGTTGTATTATGTTCAAAGTGGGTGAGATGGCACACTGGGGTGCTTTCAGGATGACTCAAAGGTGCCAATTTGGTTATTTCCATTTTTCATACTGTACATTATTAATAACATTTCACCACATAAAAATGAAGCAGTTTAAATTAAATACAATTTTATATTATGTTTTCAAGCGTCAAAATGGAAGAAACAAGCAATAAATATTGAAAGCACCATATTAAAAAACCTGATGTGTTTTGTGCTAAAAAGAAATACATCTAACCATTTCGCATGATAATTACTCTCTATTTATTTGTATTTATTTAAAGGTCAACTGCAAATCTGTAAACCAACATATCCTTCTTAACTTCTAACTTATTTTTTGAAGCAATTGAAAATAAAATATTATTTCAATGAAAACTGATGTTAGTTCTCATTTTGCCACATTTTACATCTGTGTTGTTTGATTTGTTAGTTTGTTAAAATACAGTCTCATATCCATAGTGTCATTTTCAGCTGGAAGGGTTGAATGTGTATGCATGTGCTGTGGGTTGTCATGGGAAGGGGGTGCATTGGTTGAAATAATTCATTTAAGTCATTTTAACACTATTTTCACTGTCTTGTGAAAACAGTGTATCTCTAAAATGCCAACATTTCAAAGCCTCTGTGACAATACATTTTTTAAATGGTTTATTTAGCAAGAGAAGAAAAAGGATTTTCTAAAACCCATACGGGGATACTATATTCTTCAATGTATCTTAAAAATTCAAAATCACCAAATGTGGAGACACATGTTTTTCACTGGACAGTGACGCTGTGTAACTGACATGCTGGTATGCAGTATGGCTGCAGATGTGGAAAAATGTGGTAACACTGTACTGTTGCTGTGAGACATTACAACAGAAGCACTGAAACAGATTTTGTTTTGTGTTACAACTTTTGGATATTTAAGAGAATAAAAGTAAAATTGCAGTGATGTTAAAGAACCTGTAGATTTGTGTAAAAATGTTCAGAATAAATATTCATTCATTCATTTTCATCCAGCTTTTATTTAAATTTCGAGGAATCATTGAGGACATGCCCTCATTTTCAATGATGTCGAGAGTACAATTTAAAACAGAATAAATACACATAAAAAAACAACTTACATGAAAACAAACAAACAGACAGCAACAGAACACAGTTAAAAACAGTTACATTCAAGAGCGGAATGGTTTGTAATCATTGTTTTAAAATGACCTATAGGTACAATTGTATAAAGTTTTAATGTGTGTTATAAAATGTTCCAAGCGTGTGCAGCACAAAAACTAAAAGCAGTTTTCCCAAATTCAGTGTTTGCATGCAAGATTTCTAGCATTAGCTTGAACGGGTCAAATAATGACTATAGGACCAATTTAATAAAGAAGTGATATATGATGGCAAGTTGCCATTAAGGGCTTTATAAATGAATAGAAAGCAATGCCTGTCACGTCTTACTGTTAGAGATGCCCACCCAACCTTTGCATACAAGATGCAATGATGAGAATGACTGTCACCAGTAATAAATCTTAGGGTGGAGTGATAAACTGAATCTAGGAGTGGAGGCAGAGGTGTGTCTATAGATGACATCACCATAATCCAGGACAAACAGGAAGACGGCTTCAATTATCAATTATTTCCTACTGAGCATAGGAAAATTAGCTCTGTTTCTGTACAAATACCCAGTTTTCTGTTGCAGCTTGCTGACAAGCGTATCGATGTGAAATTCAAATACAACTTTTTGATCCAGCCAGATATTTATACTCTGAGACCCTCTCACTACTCTGTTCATTCAGAGTGGTAACCTGCAAACTGTTGTCCACAATATCTCTGGCTCTAGAGAAAAGCATATATTTAGTCTTGTTTGAATTTAGAACTAATTTGAAATTACAAAGTGCATCTTGCAACTTGTCAAAGGCTTGTTGAAGGATTTCAATGGCTGAATGTGTAGTATTAGCAAAGCAATAGAGAACTGTATCATCCACATAAAGATGGGCATTACAATTTGTTATAAAGGATATAATATTGTTAAGATAAATTGTGAACAAGACAGGATCCAATATTGAACCTTGTGGAACCCCCTTTGCTAGTGGTAAAAATACAGAATGATCATTTCCCAAAATCACACATTGCTGTCTGTGAGACAGGACTAGTCCTGAAACTATTTGCATGATTTATAATCAAAACCAATATCACATAGTCTCTGTAGGAGCATAGTATGATTGACAGTGTCAAATGCTTTTGTTAAATCGGCAAAGAGGGCGGCACAATATTTCCCTTTGTCAAAAGCAGATACAATATAATTTATAAGCAAAGTAGTAGCAGTGACAGTA
Source organism: Oplegnathus fasciatus (assembly GCA_003416845.1). Taxonomy (NCBI): domain Eukaryota; kingdom Metazoa; phylum Chordata; class Actinopteri; order Centrarchiformes; family Oplegnathidae; genus Oplegnathus; species Oplegnathus fasciatus. Next base: position 871,955 of record NTHP01000141.1, on the reverse strand, counting down.
CTATATTTAGCTCTGAAACCAGATTGTGGTGGACTTAACACATAATGTCGCGAGAGGAATGATTTGAGCTGATTATTAACTAATGACTCCAGGACTTTAGCAAGACAGGACAGTTTGGAAATTGGCCGATAGTTATTAAGATCATTTTTATATCACCGCCCTTATGCAATGGGACTACATGTGCAGATTTCCAGATTATATAGATTTTGTACCATGAAATGAGTATCCACAAAGACTGCAATGTTGCATCTTCAGACAAAGCCCAGTTGAAATCAGCTGACAGACATCACTTATTCATCTAGCTTCATGCTGAGAGTTTGTTTCTCCCTGTGTGGTTCTTATCGCTGTGCTTTGTCTACCGCTGCCTGTCAAGGTCAATAATTGTAATTCAGGCTATTCATGCTCATCTCCAATGTGGACGCCTTTCATGTGGGGACAAGGAGTTGTTTTGAAGCCTGGGAGATGGAGACAGGAGGAGGTGGGGGAAGGTCAATTGATTAGGAAGATACTTTTGCTGATTAGAGCCATCACTCAGTGTCACAATTATCAGTGTCATCAGCTCGTCTGCAACAAATTTTTGTTGCATCCCGGGACAGACTAACGCCCTCTGTGTGCCTGTGTGTGTGTGTGCAGTCTCCCCACGCTATCTCACACACTCCCAATTACTCTACCTGATTGGATATATGCAAATTGGACCAAAATTAAAAGCCACCTGCAAGGGGACCCCTCATGGGACAGTTTTGTACACACGCACACACACACACACACACATACATCACCCAGTATGATTTCTTCAGCTTTAACCTTCAGCTGTCCCAGTGGTAGGTAAGCATGTCTGTTCTCATTCCTATTGAACAAAGATCTACTGTAGTTGACAGGATGTAGGTGTAACATTGTTAAAGTTACGATCATACAGACACGAACAAAGAACCTATTTGTTTCAGTTCTCTGCGGCGCCCTTTGCAGCTTGTCTTTTAAAGGATATTCCTTTTTTTCCCCATTCCTTTCATGATATGCTCTCTCTCCCCATGTATCTCTCTAATCCTATACTGTATCTATGCATCTGTCCTCTCTTCTCAGTGGTCAGAGCCTCCAGTTGTGCTACAAATGACCGCTGCCCCACTGTGACCAGCAGGCACTACTTCTCTCCTCTCCTCACCATTCTTTTCTTCTTATCTACTCTCATCTGCCCAAGCGTTCAGCAGTCTGTCTCTATTTCAGAAAGGACACTTAATTTCTCTTCTCTTCTCTTCTTTTCTTTTCTCTTTTCTTCTCTTCTCTTGTCTTTTCTTTTCTTCTCTTCTCTGCCTCACCTCCCCTTGCCTCCAGAGAATTGGCAGGGGGAGAAATCTCTTCTCCCTCCCGTAGGCAACCCCAGTAAATCTCTTTAAGCTCTGCCTCCCCTGCCATACCTTTAGATTGAAGGCCACCTCCAAAGGTCACTGAGCAGAACTGATCCTCTGTATTCTCTTTATCCCGAAAGGCTGGATGAGACTGGAGAAGAGGGGTGGCCCGGGGCAGGGAGGAAGAGAGGGAAGCAGAGGGAGGGATGAAGAAAAAAGGAGGTGGTTAGGGAGTAGAGGTGTTGTTAGGGCATGGAGGTGAGGGTAGGGAGCAGGAGAAGAAGGTCGGAGAGGGAGCTGAGGAGAGGGGAGGGTTTGGAATATAGCCTGAGGTTAAGAAGGAAGCAGGGGGCACAGATGTGGAGCGAATGAGTGAATACAAGTACTACAGCAGGAAATTAAAGCAAAAGCAATTCCAAAGCTATATACCAGACTTGAGAAGACTACTTTCTAAATTTAATCTGCCAGAAATTAGTGATTACCTGCTAAAAATTCATTCTTCTCTCCGGTGGGCAACTCAGAGTCAGTATTGGAGCGGAAGAAAAGAACGTTGAAGAATTAATACAAAGACTGGCGAGCGGCAGGGATGCACCACAAGTGCAGCTGTGCTTGCCAAATATTACTCCCCGTACTGCCGTTTCCTTTGAATACCGTGCTATATGCAAATGCAAACACACACACTGACACACAGGAGCTGCTAAACAGCATGATACACAGTAGTGGTGTGTATGTATGCAATCTGTAGGTGTGGGACATGTCAGCCGCTAAATGGCTGCATCCGCCTTTCTGTTAGTAATAAGCAGTTCAGACGGAGAGACAAAGAGAGGAGGGGGAGAAGGAAAGAGCATCCAGAGATGAAGGCAGCAATAGCTCGGGCCTATAGAAGGAGGGAAGGGGCGAGGAGGGTGATATTTTTCTCTCTTGGGAACCCTTAGCCTTTTGGATTATGTTCTGTTGTCATGGTCTTTATTATGTTTGCTGACAGCTAAATGGTTGTCAGACATCCTCCAGTTTATAGATGGCATCTTAATATAAGGGAATTGGTGTTCGTGGAGGTGTGTATTGCTGCGTCCGTGCATTGTATGAGTGGTGGAAGAAGTATTCAGATGTTTTACTTAAGTAAAAGTACCAATACAATAATGTAAAAATACTCCTGCATTCATAATCCCACTTAAGTAAAAGTACAGAAGTATTAGCAGTGAAATACACATTAAGTATTAAAAGTGAAAGTACTCATTATACAGAAACAAATGGACAGTATATTATCATATATTACATTATTGGTAGTCCTGATGCATCGATGCATAAGCAGCATCTTACTGTTGTAGCTGGTCATGGTTGAGCTAGTTTTAACTACAGGTACGCAGTTTATTCCAGTGGTTCCCAAACTGCTGTAGGAAAGAAGTAAAATCTAAATTCTCCTACACAAATTTGTATTTATTTTTCTGACTTTTTCTCTGATCTTTGCTTTTTTTTGTGAATTATTGGAAACTTTTAACTACCTAAAACCATGTGAGAAGTTGGTTGAAGTGCTATCAACTCATAAATATCTGAAACATGACTGGGGGACCAGCTACACATTGTAAGGGCTCACAAGCCAAAAAGGTTGGGAACTGCTCATTTAATCTTCAACAATTGTATTTTATAAGTATGTCATATTTTTTAATGTAAAATCTAGCAACTGCACAGCTGTCAAATGAAATGCAATGGAGGAAAAAGTAAAATATTTCCCTCTGGAGTGTAGTGGAAAAAAAGCGTAAAGTAGCATAAAATGAAAATACTTAAGCACCTCAAAATTGTACTTAAGTACAGTACTTGAGTAAATGTACTTGCACTGTATATGCTTTCCTGCACATGTAGGCCTTTGTGTGTGTCTATTTTGTCTGTACTCAGGCTACTGATTGAAGCTAACGATGTCAGCTATTGCATTCATGCTCCCATACATCTCTGTCAGGTCCCATCCACTGTCTCCCCATTTACGCGCCATCTTGCCTCTGTAATTTCTCTCTTTAATGAAAGTTCCTCTGCCCATCAGTGGCTGAAAATGATACTGGAAATATTAATAAGGGGCCCTTTTTAACCAAATTACATTCTATCAGAGCCGAGATTAAATTAGCAACCGCCAAGGTGTGTAGGAACAAAGCTAATGGAATTGGATGACAGCATCCGTCAATCAACAAACGATTTAGGTTTTCCTATCCGACCTTGTCCCGCCCTCTCTTATCAATCTCGCACACACACACAGAAATATGATGTACCTTGTGAGGGGAAGCGGGATGTTAAATCTGCCTCCAGCGTGCTACAGCTACTGATACAGCTACTATAACAATGTGCATGTTGGATGTTACCTCCAGCAGAGACAGAGAAAGCGTTTGGGTCTACAAGTTCAGACACAAGCTCTGTAGTATTATTCTGAATTATATATTTAATGCCACAGCTGACTCGTGACGTTACGTTTCAATGTAAGGCTCAGGATTGCTTCAGATGGTGTCACCAAACACATTTTCCTCCTACGGCGTATCTCTGAAAAACAAACATCCACGCACACTGTGACCATTATACTGCAGACACCGGCTTCAATGAGGAACACTAAATAGGGTTCGCAATACGTTTGCACAGCCAGTCATTCAGAGACAGGTTCATCAGAGATAAAGCGAGTGTGTGTGCATGTGTGTGTCTGTATTCCCATGGAGAGACAGTCTGCGGGTTGTAGGATGAAGGTATATCTAGAGATACTGATAAGAAATATATCTTGTAATGGTAAGAAAAATGAATTGGACTGACTGGCCCATCAGTGCAACGGTTTCTTCAATAAATGCCATTTGATAGAGACTTTCTATCTGCTACTACTGTATGTGTCTATGTGCTGGGTGGATCCCAGTAATCCTTTCTCTCTCTCACTATCTTTCATTTCTGTCTTTTTGCCTCTCTAATATTTGTTTCTCTTTCTTTCTCTTTTTCTCACTTAGGCACACACACACACACACACATTCACACACATACACTTTCTTTTTGTCTCCCCAGGTGTGCACTGGTCCAGGTGTATGTCTTCACGGGAGCTCATCACTGCTCTAATGAGAATGATCACCGCTCATCTGTCTTCATCCACATCCAACAGAGAGCACCTGCTACTATCTGTGTGAGTGTGTGTGTGTGTGTATGTGTAGATTAGTTTTAATGTTTATGTCTATATAATATTCATTGCATATACAGGTAATATACAGTGTGTATGTGAGTTACTGTATGTGTATAGCCAAGGTGGACCCAGGTGACTGATATACGAGTTGCACATGCATACAGTGAACAGGCTTTAGATGTGCGACACCTTTGTTACTGACATCAGATTTAACTCTGACTAGTTGACAGTGACTTACTGTATGAGCAAGAGTCTTTGTTTGAGAGTCTTTGAAAAATTGCTAAGGCGCTGGGAACTTCTCCACAGGAGTGAAGTTGTTTTGATTTAACCCTCCAACAGCCCTCGATTGCATCTGTCAGCCGAAAGGGGTTTGACGTCAAATGAATCAGATGAATGAATCAAACCACAGCAAGCAGCGTCAGTCACAGAATAGCGAGACTGTGAAAAACACCTGATCAACTTTTTATACCTCGATAGGGCCCCTGAATACATCTAGTCGGGTTCAGTCAGGTTGGCCTTTTAACTAATGTTAGCGGCAGCCTTGAGCTAATTCCGTTACCAGGCTTGTTAACGCCATTCAAGTAGTGCGTCAGTGTAGGTTTCATTTTATCATTTAAAAAGCACTATATCTTCATGGCAATAAATCATCCTTTCAGAGTGTTGAAAAGATTTTAAGACAGGTTAGTCCCCAATAAATACCCAAACCGTTCAATGGCCAATTTATTTAAGTTGCATTTTGTAGCGACACTGATGACACTGCAAGTTGTCTCAATTTCATTGCTGTTTAATACATGTGAAAGAAGCTAAGCAAGGCTTTTGAACTTAAGGAAAAAAGAAAACATTGTTCATCTCCAACGTAAAGCTACTGCTGATCATTTCTGCACATACTATGATACTTAAACTGCTTGTTTTGAACCAGAAGTTTTTTCTTTTAAAGCTGCATTAATCAATATTTATATGTTAACAGTGGGTCAAATAACTATGTGTAATGTGAGAGGTGGCACTTGTAGTGACAAGTGAGCTTTGCATTTTACCGTCTTGCAACTCATTGTTTTGGTTTTTACGGCCCACTACTTTACTGTTTTGATTCACTCGCTCAGCAGGCAGCCCACTGTAAACTACCTTCTGAGCACCAAAAAGCAAAGCGATAAAGTTTGCGAATAGCTGGTGAAGATAGTGGAGCATTTAGCAGCTAAAGAGCCGAGTATTTTCCTCAGGAGTTGGTGGAGACCGAACCAGAGCTAAAAAAAAAAGAGTAAATATTGGACTTACATTCATCAGGTGGACACAAACATGACTCCAAATAAATGCTAATGTTGTTCCATGTCTGCTAGATGTGTAAATAAGCAACTGTTTGCTAACATGTTCACCATAACAACTTTATAAGGTAATAATATTCCAATGTTATAGCCAAAAAAATCTGCTAATGCAGCTGTAAAGACTATTGTTGTTGAATCTGAACCCTTGTGGAGACTAAACCTGGACTAATCCTCAAGAGATTTGAAACTCTGAATAAACATGGATTTTGTGAGTCAAGAATTCTGAATTCTGTTGTGCATGTCTGGCAAAAGAAAAAGAATTACTGCATGGCTCCATTGTGATGTAAAATAACAGAAACTGAAGTAGGAACTGCAGCAGTTCGAGATCCAACCCCAAAGGATCTTTGGACAATGGAAACAAAGAGGATTGCCACCATAAGAAAAAAATGGACATTGAAAAACTGGTTGCTGACACAGTTGAACCAGCAGACTGTGCTTATTGTCTGCTTGTTTAACACACATTTGACTGGGATGTTCATATATGTTTATGCTAGATGTTAAATGTCTCCATCTTCCACCTCTCTCTCTCTCTGTCTTCCAGAGGTGTCATCAGGTCAGATTGTTATTCTCTTTACCTTTCATAGGCTTTGATCCTTTTGTAGTACGGCATGCTTTGACTTTGAGAGCTGCTTGACTTTGTCCTTAAGAACCCTGAGTGTGTGTGTGTGTGTGTGTCTAAGTCACGGGTTAAGATTGTAATGATCACATCTGCTTTCAACCCATTTCAATCAGCAGCCTTGTGGGACCTCTGATTTTTTTTTTGTTTTTTAGGCCTGCACTTGAAAATATGTTAACTTAAAACGGAGCCAAGAGAGAAAGCAAAACAACAGAGATTTTATTTACCCCCCAAAGGCCGCGTCAATTGGCTATTGTCGAAGTCTAAGTAGATTTTATGTAAAACTCCCAATCCATGCTGTTAGTATTGACCAAACGACAAAATGCTTGTTCATTTTTTTCTCAATCCAATTAGTTTTCTTGTGGCTTTCTGACAGCTCGTTTATATCTGTGAGTGAGTGCCCAGTGCTGAATGGGTAATTGTGCAGTTAGTGTGTGCCTACCATTGTGTGGAGAATCTTGTTACCTGAGTTTGTATGGGAATACAAACTGAATTGATTTAGATCTGAGATTAATAGGGGAACATTGTGATGGGCTATTGATTGCTTTCTATGATCAAATGAAATCAAAGCTGATGCATGCAGCACACAGAGCAGGATTGTATTCTCTACTTTGCAGTCCATTTAAACCACTGATTTGTTGAAACTGCATCTTTTTTTTTCCAGCCACAGATTCTTCAAAAGATGCAAGACTTGTAAAACATGCAAAAAGTGTGTTACACTAAAATGTAGAACAAACGTAGACTGCTGTGTATGGATCACATCTGGTGTTGGAGGCTGCATTTACATCTTTCTAAAAGCTTTAATTTTTTGCTTATAGCCTATGCTCTCTAAATAATATATAGCATCATAAAAAAATTATTTTTCTGGAGTTTCCACCGGGAACTCACTTTTGTTTGTATCTCAAATCAGCATCAACAATTTGCAGGTAATATCATGTCTCGCACTTGTCAGCTTCCACTAACAGGGCGTTGATAAATCAGCGTCGACAACAGAAAATGGCAGTTTGATCTTCATTCAAAAGGTTGTTTCCCCACGGTTTGTCAACACGCCGTCTTGCTGTTCAGTCAGTTGGTTCTCCAGGTGTACAAGGCCTGCTTGATACCAAGACATGAGTGGCGGTGACAGTGATGGAGGGAAAAGGTCAGGTATGACACAGTGGTTACGGAGTGGGAACACAACGAGCACTTTGACATTTCTGGCCAAAATTCGTGCGCTGCATTTCAAACATTAGGTGAGAGAAAATGACTCGATCATGGCGCTCAAGCATTCCAGGTGGTGGTTTAATGAGCTAACACTGAAACTCTGCATTTATTCCTCAGTTAAAGAGGCATCATAACTTGAGCAAATGCCCCAAAACTCTGAGTCTCTCTCAGAACTCTGGGTAAGGAGAGAAGGTTTAAGTGTTTTGCAAAGAGCCATCTTGGTTTCACCTAAAGGTCAGGATGTACAGTATAAGCCCAATGCACATACATTTTCTTCTGCCTCACTGCACAATACCCGCAATAATGATCACATTCCAGAGAGATGTTTAAGTTAATCCTCAGACTAATGACTGTTAAGTACTCAGCAGACTATAGAGGAAATTATAATTTGTTTTACTTAATGCATACATTCTGCTTGCTGCCAGAGTGAGCTGACCCTTAAGGCTGATGATGTTGTTCAGCCTCCAGCTGCCAGGTCAATGAGGTTGCGATTCCCTGTCCAGCCTTGTGTCTTCCAAGTAGGGTGACATAAGCCATCCTTGGCCTCTGTCTCCCACGGTGCCAGTTCTAAGTCCAGGAGAAGCCATTAAAGAAGCAATTAACAGCTCCAATTAAAGAATGATGAAGCAGGGGGGAGAGTTTACATAGTGGAAAGTGACTAAAGGGCTTTAGCTTTGGCTCTTTAGATGTCAGTGACTGTGGGCGGTGAAATTGTAAATCGTCCACTAGAAATTCATATTGTTGGTGAGTTTGTCTCTCCGTGTTTGTCCCCATTAGAGAAATCATGCTCAAAAACAAAGTCATAAAAGCGGGACCTAACGGAAAAGAATGCTATCTTTCCATGCAAGTCAGGAGCCAGCGCCTTTCCAATCAGAAACAGGAGATTGCTTTGTATCATTTTAGTGTCGAGGAAAGAAAAACCCACAGTTTTGATGTTTGGGTTTCATAATTGAGCCAGCAAGTTGGTGTGTGTATAAAGGCCTCTGCCGATAGCCTTTGACGTGAACAGAATGTAGAAGACACCTGAAAACCCTGAGATGAAAGCGCTGCTTATACATCTCTTGATCTTGATCACCTCATCCTTCTTTTGCCATCTTTTCCTCACCAGCAGATTTCAGGCCAGCTAATGGTACCTTTACTGCTTCAAAGGGCCTTTTCACTTGATAAGGACAGTGTGGAAGCTGTGTGCAGCCGAACGCACACACTGAGCTAAGCTTGTTACGGTAACCCTGCTCTAGACCAGTGTCCTCATTAGATCCAATACCCTTAGGGTCTTTGTGTGTATGTATAGAGTCATGTCACGTATAGGACCTGACAGGATCTGTGCATGAGTGTGTGTGTGTGTGTGTGTGTGTGTGTGTTTGTGAGTTTTTAACTTCATCACACCAGCCCCTAGGCAGGCCACTGATCCTCTCCAAGAACGATAAATACAGCCGTACTGTGATGCTAATGAAGACAGATAGAGAAAGAGCAAGAGCAAGAAAAAGACAGAGAGGAAAAGATGAAAGGGGAAATATAAGTACTCTTCTACAGCGCTGCAGGTTAGAATGTAATTGTTCCCCCCTTGACTATCACTATAGGGTATCTAAGGTAGAGCAAACAGACTTACCCCAAGGCCAAACTCCCACTGAGTCTTTGACTCTGCTTATGTAATACAATCTCAGGGTGACTGATGGAATTAGTCTGGGACTGTTTTTGTGTAAGATAGGAAGTGAGAGCAAAAAAAAGGGGGAGTGTTGGAAAGGGTGTGCGCGGGGGGTGATCACTCCCTCCCTGATGAGAGTGCCAAAGACAGGCAGGCACACACGCATGCGGTGGAAAGCAAGGGCGATTGTGCCGCATTGGCAGCCATCCTCATTACCGTCCACAGGCAGGACTGGAGTGCCCTATTAGACAACCATTACTGCTGCTGATGGGAAGCTGTACTGTAACTCTGACACAAACAAGATGGAGAGATCTGGGAACCATGCCGAGGCCGCAGTGCCAGGGCCTCCAGGGAATGGGTGAGATGAGGCTCTCCGCCCTGATCGCCACACTCCTCGGCTGGGTCAGGGTGCCTAAGTAGCGGCCGTGTGTCAGCGTGCCATCTCTGGTTCCCCTGGAGCTAAGATGTGTTCACCTAATTAAAACCTCTCTTTCCTCTTACCCTCCGGGAGACATGGGCAGGGGAATGTAGTGACAGAGATGGTGAGGAAGGGAGAGTAAGGAGAGAATAGGCGAGCGCACCAATGACAGAGACAGAGGCCAGGCACACAGGGAGAGAATGGAGAATTAAGGTAGAGGAGAGGAGAATTTTTCAGGGGCGAAGCAAGAGTGAATGATAAACAGAAATGCAGTGCTCTGCAGAGGAGGGGTCAGGCACCATGCCAGCTCACCTCATTCAGAAGTTTTCTCAATTTCTTTGTCATGGTGGAGAATGAAGAATGTGGTGTGTGGTGAGGAGACAATAGAGAAGGAGAGATTTTTCAGATTTCCGTTGCCTATTCACTGAAAAACAGAGAAAACTTGTTTGAACTTGCTTGTTTTTTTTTCTTTCTTATCAGACCCCAGGGCAGCATACTGACTCCAAGGCTGTGCCAACACAGAGAAAAGGAGAGAATAAGAGAAGGAGAAACGGAGAGAGGTTACGGAGTGCATTGTGCATAGATGGTGTGAGGTGCAGAGGTGCAGGGAAGAAAGTGGAGGAAAAAAGTGAGGAGTCATACAGGTACTTGCTAATTAGAACAACACCAGTGTCACAGTTATACTTCTGCAATAATCCTGAATAATTCTGCATAAGGTTGCTTTGTTTGTGACCTCCTCAACTAGTGTGTTCTAACTAGACACAGTACGCAGAAAACATCATCTGAACAACAGTATCTATTATAAAATGTTATGTTTATGGCTGTCAGTGGAGGTGAAAGATTTTGTGTCAGTCAATTGCTTTACATAGAACATTGTAAAGGGGTAGTTAAACATATTGTTTATTTGCTTTCTTGCTGAGAGTTCGATGAGAAGGTTGATACCACTCTCATGTCTGCATGCTAAATATGAAGCTACTGTACTGCCGGCAGCCGGTTAGCTTAGCTTAGCACAAAGACTAGAAAAAGGGGGAAACAGCTAGCCTGGCTCATTCCAAACGTAACAAAATCCACCTACCACCCCCTCTAGCTCACTAACATGTTATTTTGTATAATCCATACAAAAACTGACATGTAAAAGCACATGTTGTTTTTTTTGCAGGGGGTGATGTGTCGGACTGCTTCTTGGCCAGGCTAGCTGCTTCCAGGCTTCGTGCTAAGCTAACCGGCTGTTGGCTGTAGATTCATATTTACCGTCTAAACATGAGAGTGGTTTCAACCTTCTCAGCAAACTCTATACAAGAAAGCAAATGCGCATAATTCCTTTAAAATTCAGGTTTTCAAGGGTCCTCCTTATTGTGTGTGGTGTGTAAAAAATGGTACTACAACTTTACACAAATTTTATGATAATTATGATAACTCCAGATGCAGAAGCAGAGTCTAAAAATATATGCTCTGTTCTCTAGGAAATACAGTATTTTGGGGGGAAAACCATTTCTGCATTGATTTTTCTTGGTCCAACCATATTTTGGCTGAGAGAGGTTGAGAGCTTGAAAGACGAAATTATGTATTTTAAGGGTAGAAGATCACTTATTTTGAAGATTGCAGCTACAGCACTAACGGAGTAGACAAATAGAGTGCAGGAAGGATGCGCAATTTGGGACACCTTACAGTATGTGTCTTATACTGTACAATACTGTACAATTTATCATACAGTACTGGGAATGCATCTCCTACATTACATCATTTTCAACCTGTTAGCTTTTAATTGGAATTTGTGCCTCAGTTATCCCCTCTGGGCTTTGCTGTGGATTATTGTCATCTTTTGCATGTGCGACATGTGAAGTGGTGTGAAATTCCCGTTATTGTGGAGGATTTGTCTGCAGCTGATTAATGTTCTTGGAGATGTGTCATCGGTTTAATATGTTCTGAGGTTATTCTTGCTCAACTCCTTAATTCATTGTTTACACCAATCTTTGTACCTTTCCTTTTACTGAAATCTGCTTGTACTGAAATCTGTTTTTTTTTTGTGAAACTGGTAGCAATTCAAGGTAGGCTTTTGATATACAGAAAATACCACTGGTGGGATTTGACTGGTTGTCCGGACAGGTTGCCATGGTGAAGGCAGTGATTAAAGCTATTAAAGCTGCAGGCGTAGGGTTAAATGGGAGCTCTGACTGCTCCTGCTGTCACAAATTAAACAGAAAGGGAGAGAGAGAGCAGGAAAGACATGAAAAGATGGAATTAGAAGAAAAAAAGATGCACAGAGAAAAAAAAATATGAGAAAAAAAAAGCTCAAGTGTGGATGAGCAAAATGTGATTAGTCGTGCTAAAAGCAAGGCAGGATCCTACCTAGCTCTTAATTGATTTCTTTTTACAGCAGATGAAATAAAAGGTTATGGTGTTCCAACAATAACCTTCCTATCTAAGCCCAGACAGGGGGCTTTATCACACTGTAAAAGACAGAGGGCTCGTTCATCATCGCAGCCTGAATTGTAACGCAGGAGCTTATGGTGTAAAGCAGGAAGTGTGTGCAAACGTGCGTACGTGTAGGAAGACAGAGGGAGGGAGAGAGAGAGAGAGGGAGAGAGGGAATATCTTTTTTACAGTTCATGTTGTAATCTGGCATTTTAGCAGAGTGACACGATAATTTAACCTCCTGCAGGCTCAGTCGTCTGGGAAACAGGAATCCAAGGCAGATGTCTCTTAATCAGGATAATGTCATTTCACCCCTTGCTTCAGAATCCCAAAGACGATCAATACAAAGAGAATCACACTGTAATCATTTGGTATAATGCTGTTAACGAACAGGTGTCCAGGTGAAACTGGTGCAGAGATACGCGACATTGTGACACAATGACCCGATGCAAAGTGACAGTTGAAGTGCAAGAACAGGGTACACCACTGAAACAATCTCATAAGAGACACAAAACACAGAAAGTAGCAAAGCAAAGTAACTTTACTCAAGTATTGTACTTCTACTATAGAGTTCCACTACTTTATAGTTTTATTTCATTACATTTCAGAAGAAGTATTTTAGCTTTCACTCCACATTTGTACATTTCTTTGACAGCTGCTCTAGTTGCTTTGCAAGTTTAGATTTTACACACTAAACCTCTGATGAGATGAGAATAAGATGCACAGCTTTGGATCAACCAATCGACCAGTCAAGAGTCAGGGCTGGATTAACCTGCTAGGGGACCCCTGGACAAAAGTGTGCTGTTTGCACATTTTTCAAATCTTTTTATTCATTTATTTATTTCTTTTATTGGTCAGGCAGGGTTGTCCACTGCTTCCATAGCTATTTCTGTTAGTAATAGAAACGTTAGAAATAAAAACAAGATTTAATAACATTATTAAAGCTCATGGAAATGAATCAAAAGATTCTATGTATGCTGATAATACTTTTATCCTTTTTGAGTACTTCAAGGCCCTTATTCAAGAATTGGTTTGTTTTTTGCTTTCTTTGTTCGTTTTTTTTTTGTTTGTTTGTTTTTTTTACTTTATATGCCCTTGAACAAAATGAATTTTTTTTTGCATTTTCACAATTGTCCTGTCTGATGGCCCGATAGATAGTACTGGGGAGCTGTAGGCACCTAATCAGACCCCCCCACCTCCCCATTCACTCCTGGGTTCACCAAGTTAATGTGATTCGAATTTAATATCATGTAACACCTTTTAAGAACATGCACCATGTCAATATAATATCAACAAAAATATTAAAGGTATTAAAACTAGGTTTTGACAGATAGCCTTTCTTCAAGACAGGGCCTTGAATAGGTAATAATACAGGAGCCACTTTAAAGTCCTTACCATTTTAGTTTAGATTGTGCATTAATAGTGTGTAAATTAACAAAAAAAAAGAACAAAACAATACAAAAAACAAATGTGTAATTAATCAAATTACCACATGGTATTGCCACACAGTTAACCAGCGGCCTTTGGTCCAGTTGGGCAGTTTGGGCCCACATCAGCTGACCAAGCCACAATAATAATAATCCAGTAATAGAATTAGTAAGATTAGAACACTGTCAGGAGCCATTCTGCTGCAAAATGAGTAACTTTTGATATTTGAAGCACATTTTACTGAGAAAGTTTTGTATAAATCTCCATACTTTTACTAACAAGTTGGTCTTTTACTTGGGATGAAGTATTTTAACAACATCTGATTATCACTTTTACTGAAGTAAAATGTCTGAATACTTCTTCCACCACTACATAATGCCAGTAAACATGTGTTTCTCCCCCCATAGTGGCAACTTGTACTTCAGTACAGGATGACCTGATATATATTTTTATCAAGGGAATGGAGGTAAAGCTCTGTCCCTATAGCCAGTGCTCATGAAAACAAGTGAAGTGTTTTGTTGCCCCCATTGTATCAACCTGCACCTCTCCGATCCGAGATGGACCAGGTGTAAAGAGACCTGCGCAGTGTTTGAGTGTGTGTGTGTGTGTGTGTGTGTGTGTGTGTGTGTGTGTGTGTGTGAGAGGGAGAGGGAGGGAGATGAGAGGTAGACTGCTGAGTGCAGGAGCTGTTGATTGTGTGTGAGAGCTTTGAGAAAGGGTGCAGAGAGCATCTATCTGTATCATTCACTCTAAAAGCCTGGAGAGATGGAAAGGATGGATGGGAGGACAAGTAGAAGTCAATAAAGAGATGGTTGGAATGGAGAGAGAGGAGATGAGAGTAGTTCTATGTGAAGATGACTTAGAGTCATCTCAGGGAGGGAGGGAGAGAAATGGAGAGAGAGACGAGCACAGCGGTGGAGGAGAGAAAGCCAGGTACCCAGGGACAGAATAAAGTGTAGAGAGGAGAATTTGGCAGGGCGAGAAACAGGAGTGATAAACAGAAATGTGGTTCTAAGAAAGACAGAGGGGGGAAAGACAGGGATGGGGAGAGAGATGAGAGTACAGTAAGTGAGGAGAGGACAAGGCACAACGATGTACAGTAAAAGCAAATCCTGACGGGGAATGGAAGGGCCAGAAGAACAGTATCTTCCACACTTGCACAAAAACACACACGGTTTCTACAGTATGATACATTTTCACATTCGAAAAGCCTCTTTATGTGAGAATTACACATCTCCCCTCTGCCGGGAAATACATAAAATCACCTTTTTCCTCCAACATGCTTCAGTGTTGACTCTACCGAGTCTCATCGGCTCTAGTGTTTGCGCAGTCCTCAGATAGCCCAAGGTTACATTTTTGAATTATTGCTCAACTACACTTTTTCCCTCTGCCTTTCACTTTGCACAGCACTGCAGAGACGGGGAGAAGTCAGACATTAGTTTCCACTGTCAGGTGATTGAGAGTGAAGAGTCTCCTTCTCAGTCTCACTCTTCACACATCTGCAATTCATGTTTAATGATGAATGGCATATGTTGTATTCTTCTCTGAGGCGGCAGTCAAAGGTTTGTACGGATATACACACACATACTGCACTGCGCTGTTATAAAGCAGCCCTTGTGTCTCTGCGTGGTGCTGGGTAAAGCATACAGTATATACTGCATAAACCTACTACACGTAGCGGTTGTTGAAATTTATAATCTAGAACAAGCAGCCACTGGTTCGCCTGCTATCTGTGATCCAAACAGAAACAACAGCTCACAGGCGAAGCAAAAACATATTTTAGCCACTAAGCCAAGGAAAATCACCACAAACATTATCCATCTGCTAAAACGCATTTTAGGTTCATGCATCCAGAAGGGGCCTACAGATAGGTCAGAGGTCTGAGAGTAAATCCTCAAATTTGTGCTGTGCTAAATGGAGCATTATGCAATGTTTGGCGTAGCTAACTGAGGGCTTTTACTGAACATCTTGTCCTGTCGCTAATCCTGCCAACAGCAACCAGCCAGGGACAGAAACAAACTCTGACCCTCAATACATGCGCACTCTCACGGAGATATGGGAATAGACACACATGCAAGCACTGTGACATGCATACACACACACACAAAACACACTTACAGTATGTACAGTATGAGCATGTTGCACCCAGCAGAAACATGTAAACACACAGCGCAAAGTACCTCTGACTCATTTAGAGCATTACACAGTTTTGTATTAAAAAATAAGGGTTAAAAAAAACCAGTCTTAGCCAAAGAATATGTTTCCACTTGAGCACATGTCATGGCATCTGTCAATCAAAGCCTAATAATAAAGCTCATGCAGCATCTGTATTCCCATACTACAGTGGATTGTGACAGAATTACACTGCATGAACAAAGTACTTTCCCTGCACCTTTTCGCTCATTTGCATTTTTCCTGCTCCAAATTCAATAAAGCCCTAGAAAGTAAATAATACGTTTTTATATACCGCATGATTTCTATTCATTAGAGTAAATCCCCATGTTGCAACTAGCTAGGGATACTGGTGTGTTAATGGATAATAAATCTATATTTAAGGATATAGGAGAGTGGAAATCCAATTTGTGTCAGGGCTCTCCACCCGATCCCCACTTTTATCCCTATACGCGCCTGGCTGGAGGAGTAATCGGCTTTGTGTAATAAAATGATGATGATGACTTTATCTGACATTTGTAAAAGGAGGAGCCCCAGATTTCTGTGGGTCTGTATTATCAGCCTCTATCCAGTGAATTAATCCTCAGACAGAGTGAGACAGAGTGAAAATGTTGTTCTTGGGAGTAAACACAGGGGTTATATTGAGGTGAGCAGAAGGAATGTGTTTGCAGACAGTTGTGTGTTTGCTTCACGCGTGTCTTTTTCTCACTGTGTGTATGTGTGTGCGTGCTTACATGCTCTCGCCATGTTCTCCGAGATCCTTGCCCTTACCTCCCTCACCTGCGAAGTGGAGGAGGATGATTACATACCAAGAGGTCAGCTTTATCTCCATGGAGATCCCTGAAGGAACACGGATGCAAGAAATGCGCTAAGAATACCTCTCCATTACCTGCAGCAGCCTGCGAGAGAGGCGAGATGGACAGCAGAAACAGGGAGACAATGAGATGTAACCAGCTAGCTGTGAGAATTGCCCCATAAAGCAGCATTTTCAGATGAATCTCAGCTGATTCAACCTAATGATGTGAGGAACACACATCACAGTCCTCCGCTTCATTGGCTTCAAAACACATCAAATCTCAAGCCATGACATGCATTCTCTTTTGCTCCAAATCCGCCGTTTTCTATACTGGATTGCACGGTGTAGGGTTTCTCTAGTGCTTTCACAAGGGCCAGATTCAATTAATGTGGCTGTGAGTTAAGTGGGCCCTTAGGGGTTAAGGTCTGTCATGTCAGATGGATCTGTTTGTGTGGAGGAACAGGAGAATCCCACACTCCACTGCTCTTGTGGAGGGGAAAGAGATGCCTCTGAGCCCATCTCAGTATTCCCTTCACAAGCCTATATGGCTCGGAGGAATTTGATCTTAGAACCTTCAAGCCTCATATAAGGAGATCTCAGAACCTCCCTTTTCCTGTTGGGTTAAAACTCACAACCTGTTCTGATGCTGCGAGTTAGAATTGTATATCCATATTCTGTTTAAGACTTCTTCAAAGTAGCGTGTTCCCTTAAAGGCCAGGGAATTGACTAAGTGCATACAGAGCGAAGACTGTAAATGATTTCTCACGGATGTAGCATACATGTTTATATAAATCCGAGTTGTGCTTAATCTTTCAAGATCTTCTTTGGTAATACCTAAAATAATATGACACACTGACAGGATGAATCCTTGTTGCTTTCATTATAGCGTTTTCACAGAGACAGTGCGCGCCGCCTCTTGTAAATTAAATGGAGTGTGATGTAACAGCGAGTGGAAACAGCTACGTTATCATCTAAGACCAGGCTAATTGATGAGTGCTTGTCTGCAGGATTTCAGAGATGACTTGTTTGTGAACCTCCCTGTATGACACGCCGATCTTCTTGCTCTCTAAACAGCGCCAGCAGCAGCCGTCTGAGTAAAAAGCCTGTCACACAGCTAGACGGAGACACCAGTGAATTATCAAAGGGCAGACGCCCACACGTTTTCTATAGGACTTGGGGAGGAGAGCACAGCCATCTTTGGAAAAAAAACAACAACAATTGTTTCCACCTGCTGCTAATGTACAGTTTCCAAACTGAATTGTGCACCTGGCGCCTCCGTATTTTATTATAGAAACTCCTGCTCAGAAACACATATCAGCTACTGTGCTTGTAGCGATGATATGGATTTAGATAGATAAATAGAGAGTCAGATATATAACTGCATGATGCAACAATTCGGTAAATCCTACAATGGCATTTGTGTGGGGTATGAGGTTTAAGCACCAAAAAGTATTTTCCTTGCTATTTATTTGCATCGAAGATAGTATTTAAAATCAGTATTTCTATATTAACAATGTCTCAAATGACTGTGTGCAATGGGAACAGAGTCAGTTGTAGTGACGGATCCACTGAGAATTACGACCCAGCTCGGCAGTTCCCCTCTGCTACACAGAGCCTAGCGACTAGCTGGTGAACATAGTGGAGCAATTAGTGGCTAAAGAGCCAGATAGTTCTCTCAGGAGTTGGTAGAGACAAAAACAGAAGGAGAGTTAAGCATTTTTCGGGTGGCCAGAAATACAAGTTCAGATGAATGCTAATGTTGGTCTATCTCTGATGTTCACCATGTCATCCCAAGATGATTTTGTCCTGGATCTGAGTACAATGCAAAATTACCAGCTCTGTGATGCTTTAATACAAGGTAGGTTTGACATTTCCAAATAGAAGTTGTAGTTACTTTAAAGCCTCCTTGTGTAGGATTTGAATATATCTGACTTTGGCGACTCCTAGTGATGGGATAAAAATAAAATACTGTGGCAGACAGCAATGCACATCCCCAATAGATCAGACCTTTCCCCGTGTCCAGGTCACGCTAATGCAGTGATTCTACTTTGAGAACAAGGACGTGATCCCTCACCGGCTTCCCTTCACTGCTAATTATATTAGTTGGAAAGCACAAACAAGTTGGAGGTACTGCCACCGGTGGAAAAGTTGGTGAAAAAAATACATACATTGTCAGCGTGAGACCCACTGCAAATCATCCAATATTGCTTTATTAAGAGGAACCGAGTTTAGAATGAAAAATGAAACACAATACATTCATTTTAAATTGAATGGTGCAGACAATAGCTGTTTTTGTGAACATGTTCTGCAGTGTTTCGAATTCATAATGAAACAAGTTAGGTTAGGTAAGGTAAACATGCTTTTATTAATGCAAAGGATGGTTATAATAACATTTCATTTCATGTCTTTTACAGTTTCACTTTCAAATAAGTGGTCTCAATAGTTATTATTTATCACTACTTATAACAAACCTATTTGTAGTAAAATACCATTCAAGTTGTAATTATGGAGAAAAAAAACTAAAGACACAAAGGCAGAATAAAAGAGACAAAGAAAGAAAGTGCATGGGCACTGGCCACCACCAGTGACTTTCTAATGAGGTAGTAGTTGCCATGGTGACAAGGCTTTATGAGACTCTCTACCAAAGACGAGGCCTTGCCCTGTACCAGTATCGTGTGTTTGTGTGTCTGGATGTGTGAGTGTGTCCTTAGTACAGCCATGCTAAGCCTGCCTCACTATATCCTCAGGCAGACTTGGAGGCTGTGAGTCAGACTGAAGAAACCAGGCTGTGATAAGATGTTACCAGCAGCCCTCAGCCCAGATCTGTGCCCTTTCTCCAAGGCTTGGCAATGGTGCTGCAACGTTCCCTGGCTCTCTTACTGTGCCCACCATGGAGATGATACTCCATGGGGGTCTCCTTGTCCAATTACAGCCCTAGCCCTGACCTTTTGTCTGAGGCTATCCTCCCGCCCTTGGCTTCCTGACTAGCTTGATTTGACCAACCAAGCAGACCAAAAGCCGTAGCCTCTGTCTCTGTGTGTTGTCCCTATTTGCCACAGTATTGAGTGGAAAATCAGGCAGGGGACCTCTGCCTAATGCTTCCCGATAGCTGTTAATTCAATAAGTGAGCAGCCTTGCCTTGATTTGCCCTTGTGGGGAGAGTAAATGGACAGAAAAATACATGAATAAAATGCTGAGTACAGAGCAGAGCAACAGAGACGGTAGAAAAACACAATGCCAAAGAGGGGATTTATGATTCCCCCCTCTCCCACCCCCAGTCCCCTACCTAAGACTCGCCAGCAAGTGCGGACACACGCGCTGGAATTAGTATTTCTTTAGTTGTCATTGTTGGCTAAGAAACCACAGCATCAAAATCTGCCTCAGTTGATGCTTGAAAAGTGTGTATGTGTGCATATTTACGCATATTCAGTGTGTCGTTTTGCATGTGTGTGTGAAATGTGGAGACGGAAAAACAGAGAGAAGAGTGTTAATGAGGGTGGATTTATCCTTCCATATCCTTATCATTCCTATATCCCACACTTGAATTAATTAGTGAGGAACTTGTCCGCAGTATGGATAATTGTGATCAGTTTCACCAGTGCCTACTTAACAGATGAACCCACAGGGGCTCAAGCTCTAGACTCCAAGGTTTTGGAGGGCCCCACAGAGAGGCATAGAGGTGAAGGGTCCCCTTTCTGCAAGTGCAGTACGGTGCGGCTGCCTGTCTGCAGCTCACATTTGTTACTTTAAGGATTACCAGTACGGAAATGCAGGCGAGGGTGGTGTGACACTACTTCAAGCTCCTGTTTAACAGCTGAAAAAAAAAAGATTGATTGTGTTGATTTTAAAATTATTATTTTTGCTGGTTGATTGACAGAGGTTTAGACTTATGGTTCACTCGGAGCAGGTACCGTTTTTGTCGCTGTGTGGAAACAATACAAGGAGAGGTGTATTGCAGAAGTCGATATAAAATAAAGTGAATGTAGGCAATTGTGTTAAGATTTTGTTCCATTTGTATTTTGTGTTGTATAGCCTCATTGTTATATGTGACAAACATGATGGAGCTTCACAATACAAACATTTGAAACATAATATACTAGCAGTTACTACCATATAACTTTAACTCTAGCCTCAAACAAACATGTATTCATTGATTCATTGCCAACATTGACATATTATCACCGTAAATAGTTCATGGTGAACATACTGTATTGCATACAGTAACTTCAAATTGAATGAAGAGTATGCACCGTTTTGCAGACTGTGTCTTGATCAAGTCTTTAGAAAGTGCTCTATGAATAATGTTTAAGTGAAAATGCACCATTTTGTCAGTAGTTTCCTAGATTTGCACACATGGGAAATACTTTTCAAAAGCTCATAAACCAAGTAATATTCAACGTTTTTACTTGAAGTGCAATATTTTTTGAAAAATAAACGAAACAGAGTCACTACTGATACAGACAAGGAGCCATATGGCTTTTTACTTCTGTGTACTGATTTGTCAGAGGCATGGCATTAGTGTCTCAGTATACATATAACGTGAGTGTAATTACATAAACCATACTTTGTCTCCCAAGGCATGGGTGTTTCACTTAGTTCTTGGTCTTTTATCTATTTATGCATCAAATCAAAAGGGACAGTGAGCCACATTTAGGGAGTGGAAAGTGTATCCTGAAGAATTTAATAAGAAAAGAGATCTTGATGGATTACAGACCTTCTCCACATCTGAGACATTTTCAGAATGATAAATCACAAAGGCCTTTTATTCTCCCTCTTTCTTTCTCTTTTCCTGTCTCTCTCTCCCTCTCCCTCTTTCTCTGCCTCCTCTCCTTCTCATCTCATGAGCCTTGGCTTTCAATTGTAAGAGATTACAGGAGCATAGCCGGACTGTGGCCCGTCGAGGATCTTTTATTAATATTTATATGCATATGAAACAAGCCAATTCTAAGCTGTCGGTGAGCAGCTGAACCCTGCGGCCCCATTGTGTATATATATATGCAGAAACCAGTGTGTGTGGCGGTTGTGTATCTGTGAATATACAGTATGTGTGTGTGCTGTACAGTACCTGTGTTTATGTGTGTGCCTGTGTTCCATTTTGGCACTAACCGCTTAACCCTGCGATGTCCCAGACCACCTGAGCCACCAGTTATGTATCAGGGACCACGAGTGGTGTTTTCCCACCAGGATTTCATCGTTAGCAGGACTTCTGGCTCTCTGTCTTCAAGGTTAAACAGGACTCTGAGGCCGGGGGTGTGTAGCGGTGGGGGCTCTAAATCTGCAAACAAGTGTGGAGCCTGGCAGTCAAGGCTATCGAGGAGCTGATATCCCGCCGGTGGAAGGAGCAGAAGGAGACTAATCCTTCATACATAATAGATAGCCAAATCCTCTAAAACACAGAGACGCTAGCTGCCTGCACCACAGAGGCCCTGCCACTGCTAACAGATCAGACATCAGGCATCCCCCTCCTAGCCACCTTCATTAATACTCAATTACAACAGGGCTCCTCCAGCCCGACACCATTGTCTCCTCCTGAAAAGCTGGCCTTTGTCAAGAGAACAGGTATTCTTGGCCCTGTACACAGAGATAATGCCATATAATATATTTGTCACCGGAGTTAAGTGGAGAGAGAGGACCATCCTCAGAATAACATCAGCTCTCATTGCAACCACTTTGCAATTGTCTGTCATACTGTCGTGATCAAAACAGGAAGGCAATGAATAGATCTGAGGGAACTTGGTGTTTATGCTCGCAGCTCACTGGAGTGGTGGTATCATAGAATGAGAATAAACATAAACAGCATTTCATTTACTCCATGGGCACTCTGGAGTCTGTGCCACTGCCGCACAACACATTCATTTCGAGCCAAGAGGAAGCTACATGCTTCAAGTGTTCTCTTTCAGCGATACTGTCTGCGAGCAATATGAAAGTTGACACATGCATAAGGGCCTTTTGATCAAGTGACAGTGTGTTTTAGCACAAGTGTCTTTGTGGTGTTCAGCACTTATTTATGGTGACAGCTTTTACAGTTTATGATATTCATCATTCTGTTTCACAAATAACTTTTTTTTTTTTTTTCACATTTTACATTGAAATCAGTGAGTCATGTTTCATTCACATTTTCCATAAATACATAGTCATTTTCCACTGGCTTGGTTTTCTGTAATGCCATGTTCCATTTTCAACTATAATAATAATAATCATCATAATAAACAGTTGTATTTAATTTATCATATAGGAAATGCAGCTCAAAGTGCGTTACATTAAGAGTTACAACAAAAAACAACAACTACAAAACAGCAACATTTTACCAATACACCAATACATCTGTTTAAACTGAAGTTGAATTCCTTTAATGTATTTTAAGTATTTTTGAAAGCCCTAAAAGCTCTCTAATTTCACAATGGAACAAAACCTGAGGGCACTGACTTGACTTGAGTTTTTTTGGTTTTTTTGAGCTTTTACAATCAAATACATACACTGCACTGTGTAAAAGTACTGACAAAAAAAAATATCCCAAAGCTCTGTAAAAGCACCCTAGATGCTTTCACATCTGCAAAGTCAATTTCTTTCTTTCTTTCCTTTTAAAAGACATAATGAAGCAGGCTTCAATGGTTTGGAGTTCGTGTTTTTCATGTTCACATTTAAGAAAAACATATGTCTGAATAATTGTAGACTGGATTTGCCTCTTAAAACTCATACATGTTTTTTTCTGTTTTTCATTTTTAAAATCTACATTTCCCTTCTCCGTTGAGTGCACATTTTATTGAGCCATTATAAAGTAATAAAATGCTTCCTCTCCTGGGTTTTTGTCTCCATTCTTAACATTTGTAGCTGGAAAGCACAACGCTGAGTGGAGGATGTCACTAACAATACTTCCTGGCGTAGAATTAGTCACTCAGGAATAGAGTACTGCTGCTGTTGTTCCAATTAGCAAGTCCCTGCATGACTTGCTTGCTTCTCCTCTCATCCCTTCTCTGCAACCCTTTACATTACCCCATCTATCCCCATTATACTCAATTTCTTCCTCTCTCACTGCTCTTTCTTTTTTTTCTCTCTTTCTCTCTCTTTATTTCCAAAACTTTAGCCTCCTTGCTGCCTTTGGGGCTTCGAGATTTTCAGACAGAAATAACCAGGTAAAGTTCTCTCGGCGCCTCGGAGAATGAGAAACCGAAAGCCCTCTTCCTCCTTTTTCCTTCTCCTACTTTTTCTCTCTACATCTATATCTTTCTCTCTGTCTGAGCAGGGCTCCCCAGGCAGCAGGGTCCCTGTGGGCTCCTGGTGTGATCTGCGGGTGTTTAGCTGTTAATCTGTCAGGCTAATTCTATGGACAAACACTGCTGCGAAGTATAATTCCCAGTCCACGAGGAGAAAGGACGTGGAGGCCATAGGCCAGCCTGGAGACTGATGAGCCGCACTAGCATAATTAAGGCCAGCACCTCCCTCGGGACAAGCCCGCATGTCCTTCGCTTTCTCCCTATCTCTCTGTCTATCTATCTATATACACCATCTATCTATCTGTGTCCTTTATATTCCTCTCTTCTCCTTGTTTTTATCTTCCTTCCCCATTTTATTGTGTCTCTGGTGGCAGTGGATAAAAAGTCCTTTTTTTCTGCTGCTTATATTGCAAATAATGGGAGGGAAAGAGAAAGGAGACATATAAGCCGGGGAAAAGTGCTGGATCTGTGTGCAATAGTATTTGTGTTTACTTGTTTGAAATTCATCAAGGTATTAAGGGGTATTTATTCCTCCCCACCTCGCTTCTAAACTAACTGCATGTTTAATTGTATTTCTTTACACAATGAAGAAGATTTTTGGAGAGACCCTGAGCTGTCAGAGACGCCTCTTTCCACATCATGGCTGTCAATTCCCCATTTTTTTCTCATCCAGTTAAGGATTAATCCAAGGTAGGGAGGTGGAAACCAAATAAGTGCAACTAACTATCATTACTTCACTTTTATGGTAAAATCAATACAAATGTACAAGAGCAGAATGGTTCAAGTGTGCTTTTTTTCACATTATCTTTCTGCTATCATTGCTATTGATTTTAATTTATCCCCAATTTCTTTAATAACTTCTTCTTTTTAGTTTTAATGCTCTCCTCCTTAAATATTAAACATTTTCTTCCGTTGCTTTTGAAAAGCGTTTTACAAAAAATAGCTTTAATTGGAAAAAAAATATGATGTGTAAAAGTGTGTGCATAACGCATGTGTGTGCACTACACACAGTCTATGTGAAATTAGATATAGAGTTTTGATGTGAAACGAGCATTAAGCACAGTATGGGTATAATCCATGCTGTTATCCTTGTTAAACGTGACCTGTGTTAGCAGTGGGAGCTGTAGCTTTGTTAGCGGCGGCATGTGACAGCTCTGCTAGTGGAAGTGGTTGTTACTGCTGATCTAGCTGTGAAACACAGTGCCATGTCTCCAGGCAAGCTGGAAGATACCATCACACACACACACACACACACGCCTCACGCACAACCTAAATAGCGTGGATGGAGAGAGGGATCTCGACAGGAATGAGATTGGAAAATAGACAGTCGTCCTTTCCTCCCTCACACCTGAGAGTCCCGTAGGCTGTGTATAAGAGCACTTTTCTGTAACTCTCTCCATCAAACTCTCCTCCTCCTCCTCCTCCTCCTTTCCCTCCTTCTCTTCCTTCTCCTCTCACTGCAGGTGATTGGTTTGATCTCTGATCCCTGTAGTCCTGCCACTTCTCTCCCTTCCCCTAAACCAAGTGCTGTTGTTTTCTCAACCTACATGGATCTGCACTTTCCACACAAAACAAAACTCCTGTGACATAAATACACTCGGATATGTTAGCATTGTATCTGACTCCAGCCCTCCGCAAATCTCACCCAACACATTCGGAGGCATTAATAGGATTTGCTATTTCTCCAGCTTCATATCGTGCGAAGAGACCATTTCTTTTGTTGGCAGGGTTGTCGCGTAAGAGTAATTCCCAGGTGAAATGTAAGGGAGAGAGCAAATGAAAAATAAAGAAGCCAAATAAAGAGATGCCTAAATTTGTGTTGCTTTGAAAACATCTGCACCAAATAGCCTTGCCCTACAGCAACCCCTTCGATGAGCAGTGGTTTGATGTGGCATCACACATTCTCTCTCAAACACAGTGCATCATAGTCACAGAATTGAATAAGACAGGTCTAATGTTACTAAATAAATGATTTTTTTTTAGCCCTAAAGTACCCTCACACAATCATATAATAATGCTGAAAAGATTTTTTGGTTCATCAGAGTGTCTACTTTTGCACTTGTGCTTGTCTAGGACTCTGAGCAGTGCAGTCAGAGGCAGTGATTGGTGCTGAGACATCTCCTGAGGAAGAACAGACCTTGTTTCAAAGATCAAACAATCCAGCATTTAATTTCCTTTTCCAGTATGGACCTTTCAAATAGTTCTCCAGGGACTTGTTTTCTTTGAGAACCTTCAAAGAAACATGGCGGAAACATGTTCTTTCTATCCATATCGCCAGGCCTTTTTGTCTTCTCTGCCGCTGAGATAAACACAAATAATTGTGCCTCTGTGTAAAAATGCCATTAGTCATTTGGTTGAGCCCCTCCATCTTTGATGGGAAAGCATTATGCTGTAAAAACAGCAGCATGTTCCCAGCCTCAGCCCAGGTTCTCAAGGGGGGGAGAGCAGCAGTTGTTGTTGTTTAAGAGCTCCATTCATTCTAGGCTGGCGAAAACACACCAAGGCATATGGCGGCTTGATTTAGTTAGCTTGTAAAATGATTTCAGAAACTACATTTGGATGAAGATAACAAAGTAACCAAGCAATTAAATCGAGTATGGTCAATTTGAAGCACCTGATAGCACAGATCCAGCTGTGGTGGAACATCTGGTGGAGGCTTCGCAGATCGGTAAGGGGAAGAGCTGTGGATTCAACTCTTCGTCTGCAGAATCGCACAGTTAAAAATGATGTTCTTTCCTGTTTGTGTGCTTTGCTCGCAATGCAATGTTAAAGCCCCCTTCAAAGACACATTTAGAGGTTAACTCAAAAAGCTGTGGCATCCGTCAGCTGTGTGAGAAAAAGAAAGTGTTCTCTGCCACCTGGCAAATGAAAAGGGCATTTGCTTTCCCTGATCTCACCAGCATGACAACAGCGAGAAATACTGGCACGTAGCCCTGCTCCCTGGCCAGTATTGACTACTGAGCTGCTGTGAGATTTGATGCTGGACCTGAGTTAACCCTCAGGTCAGGTACTTCCAAACATTTTTTTTTTAAAGTTTATCTGACCTGAATGAGTCACCAGCCTCACCTTCAGCACATTTCTCCACCCATCAAATGGGCTACACCGGCTTAAAAAAAGACATCTCCATCTATTTCTTAAGCGCATACAAAACGGATCCGTGTTACTGCGCAGTATGAATGTTGGAACAGGGATGAATGCAATCAATAGATACAAGAGTAAGTGAAACAAATGCGAGTTAGTAAAACAAATGGTTTTGATTTGAGGCTGTAATCTGTGTGAGTGCTGCATGGGGGCCTAAGAGACAGCAACAACTATTATTAATGGTAAACAGTGAATAAAAAGACCATAATAAGGCATGCATGATTAGATAAAGAGGAAAAGGTCACAGCAGGTTGATGCATCTGTCTCATTAGCTGCTTTATTTGTGTCCCTTCGTTTACCCTTCATTAGCCTGCCTGTTTAATCCTCTTTCTTTCTCCTTTTCTCTAAGTCTCTCTTTTCATTAGGTCTGCCGCTCTCCATCGCTTCCTCTCTATGTGTTGTTTCTGAGTGTAATGGCTTCCCACAGTGTGTCTGTCTTTCGAAAATGTCACCCCACAGCGCACTACTTTTGACATGAGCACTATGTGCGGCAGACAGGGCACAGGGATTAATTTGCCATGTGTGTATACCTCAGCACCAGACAGGGGTAGAGACTGTGACTGAGGCCTGTCTGACAGCAGAGACGGAGCCTTACTCACTGGATCCCTCACGGCTCCCACTGCACTTGATGTCACAGGCAGCGGGGGAAAAAAAGGGGAGGCTCGCGATAGAGGAGGCGTGAATGTAGCCTTGTGAGAAGGAGAGGAGACAGAGAGGGAGGGTGGGGAGAGATACGGGGAGAGTATGTGCATGGTATCGGGGTGAGAATAAGTGAAAGGAGATGGGTCCCAGTACAGAGAAATAGAGAAGTCCGCTTTGTGGGGATTTATCACTGTAATGCAGCTCAGTGCCAAAAGAGGTCATGTGTGTGCTGCAGATTCATTAGTTTCAGAAGACATTAATATCCTATAATCATTACCAGTTATAGCAGAGAACATTCTGTATGTGTGAGGCTTTATTAAGCACCATTCCATAAACCTTAGGTAAAGTCTGAGATTAATGGAACTGTCTCTACACCAT
The DNA here is from genome assembly GCA_003416845.1 of Oplegnathus fasciatus. Classification (NCBI taxonomy): domain Eukaryota; kingdom Metazoa; phylum Chordata; class Actinopteri; order Centrarchiformes; family Oplegnathidae; genus Oplegnathus; species Oplegnathus fasciatus. The sequence continues at coordinate 844,089 of NTHP01000141.1, read as the reverse complement.
CCTGATTTGCAGTTCATTTATCTATGTTCTGAAAGAGGTTTCATCAGATGTGACTGTATTTATTGAGGGTTTTTAATTATAACACCAATGCTTCTTTTTCCGTCCTCTCATGCTCATTTTCTCTCTGCATTTAGTCATTATACTCAGCTGTCTGTTTACATTAAGACATCATACTGCATAGTGCATACATGTTCCTTGTTTCTACAGATGAGTCTGTTGGCCTTGTTTACAGGGGGGGACTAAATTAGAAGACAGCAAGGTTGTTGTCAAAATCAAAACAGCAAAATCCCTTTTTTTTATAAGACAGCTACCGTAGAGATTAAAATCTAAAGGTGTATTCAAGTCAAACTTAAATTAAAATAATTTTTTGTAAGCAATCAGTATATCCTTTTTGTGTGTCTTGATTTGTGTACTTGCTGTATGAGCTGTAGTTACCAAAAAGAAGAAATCTAAGAATCTAAGTTCTACTTGTTTTTTTTGCATCGACAGCGCACCCTATATTTACACATACGCTACCCCGTGCCTTGATCTGTGGAGTGCTGAGCGTATAGGACTACTTGTTGCTCAGAGTTTTGACAGTGGTCATTTGCCATCACCGCATCTGGACCCATGAAAGAAGGAATGCTAAGGTTGGCTAGACACTCTTTCTATAATGCTGCGCACACAGCACAGAGTGTGCAGGGGCTGCCAATGACTCAGCAGGTGTCGAAATAACATGAATGAAAAGTAATGTGTCGGGAGAACCAGGTATAACGTTAGCTATGCTTAAGGTAAGGTTAGCCTTACTAGCTAGCTTCCGCCTTCCGAGCGGAATACAAACTTAACAGCATGACGGTTTCTACCAAATGTTGAATGATGCAAAGGGTCAGCTAGCTTAAATCACTAAGAGGTGATAACGAATTTGGTGTGTTAAGTGGTAAAAACGGCTCCAGTCAGTAGCACGATGCAGAGGATGACAGCGCGTCAGCTAGCAAAGCTGGCTCTAAAAAGTCAGTCAACCGCTGCTGTGGGAAATTAGTTTTTAAGCTCAAAATAGAGCTTAAAAATATGTGCAATAGCAGCGATATCATGATAGTTTATATGTCCTTACACAATTCTAATTTCAGTTTGACTTCAACTATACATTAGAGTCACTGGAAGCCTTGAAATAAGTGCATTTCAAAGAACTGTCTGTATTTTATCTGTGATACATATAAAACACCAAAGAGAGCAATATAAATTGGTCTTATATGTGCATCCAAGGTGCTGTTATGTAGGTCGCACTTAATTCTAAAGAGAAACTCTTGTAAACCTAAGTTGTCATGGGTTCACACGTCACTCTCCCAGTTTGCTGAGTAGCAAATGGTCAGGATAAGTTGCACTCCCAGCTCTCTGCCACATGAACAAAATGTTAAGAAATTCTCTATATAGCTGAACTGCTGCCTCCTGACCTTTCCTTGCCAGCAGGGAAGATGGTAATTTACTTCTAGGCAATGGTGAAAGCCATCCTACTCTCTTCTCTGATGATGAACTTAACCATTGCATGCACCACACCTGATTACAGCTTTGTTCATGACAGCCCACTGCAGCCTCGCCCTCTTAATAAAGTAATGTCTGAAGTGGCTGTGAGAGCCTTGTCTGGGAGGGTATGCAATGGGCTGGGGAGTAATGAGCAAGTCTGAGATAAATAATGGATCGCCGTCATTCATATTACAGAGGAAATTACTGTAATGGTGCTTGCCGGGTGAAAGACCTCCATCTAACACATTAACACTCAGGACAAAGACAGACAGGAAAGGGGGACAGAAGGAAGGAAGAGGATGAAAGTGGATGACATCAAAGTGAAGGAGGGAGGAGATCATCATCCACAAAACATATCCTGCCACTTGAGGACTGGCATAAAATGAAGTGAGAGAGGAAAGGGAGGAAACGAGCACATGACTATTTTGAGGTTGAGATTGATGGAAACACCTAAAAGCTGCATTACCACTGTGACTTATGTCAGAAGGAAGTTCTCTCTCTCCTATACCGATACCTTCCTTCTCCAACCCTCCCACTTATTCAGCCAGCCCTCCCACCCACCCTCTCACTCTCTCTCTCTCTCTCTCTCTCTCTCTCTCTCTCCCCTCTGTGCTCTCCCAGGGCATTAGAAACAGAATGGTCTGAATGTGAGCCTCCGATAGTGGAGATAAATGGGATTTGAAGCACAGGCTATAAGGAGTGGCAGTCATTAGACAGTAAGTGAGCCAAGCGAGTTGTTAGGACATGAGCAGTGCTAGTCGTTAGGAAGGGATGGAGGGAGAGAGAGATGGAGCGATGGAGGGAAGGAAGGAGGCCACTGGCTGTTTGTTCTAGGACTAAGTGCTGGATAATGAGATCAGACTGACATGACCCGGCCCCAGAGCTGAGAGAGACAGCTTTGCCATTACACCTCTCTCCCTCCCTCTATCTCTCGATCTCATTCCCTTTGTCTTACACATACTTTCTCTTTCTGTCTTTATTTCCCTCTCTCTTTTATCTAACTCTCTTTCTCTTACACAAACTACAACTGCATCAGCAGTAGCGTGTGAGATCTAAAGCAGATGAAACCATACTATCGTACAAGCATAAACATCAAAAGAGACTATACTGAGGATATCAATACCGTGGCTATAGGCTAATTGGCCAGATTACACATAGCTACACATTAAACCTTTGATTTACTGAAGCAGAGGTGGAAATAAAGAATAATAATTGTGTTTGTAAGAATGTAAAGTCCTGAGACAATCGACATGCACTGCACTTTTGTCAGAAAACACAACAAATCTGTAGGAAGGAGGAAAATAATGCCTACGTTTTACTATATTTCACAGTCTTTACGCCCTCAGTATGCTTCAAACAAAGCGCTTGTTAGCTGGTCAAACAGCGTCTGAAACCCATTTCATCCAACTAACTTCTGTAACTTTCCAAAGCTGACAAATTTGACAAGCACGCCCACTTCAAGCAACAATTGTCCAGGTGTGCAGAAAGAAAGAACTACTCTCTCAAGCTGCCTTTTTTAATCTTCACACAACTACTTCCATCGCTATTGTGACACCCCTCCCACTGTCTTGGAGGCTGTCCTGGCCAACCTCAGTGGGCCCTTGGCTGACATGGGAGGGTCGTCAGCTGATTAAGCTCACCTTAGTGCTATAAAAGCTGGCCCAGGTGTTTGCTCCTGCTTCTCCCTTCCTACAGCTTACATCCACTTTGCGTCACCTTCTTTGCTTTTGCAGCGCAACACCTCCACAGCACAGATGCCATACATCCTTGCATTGTTGGTATCGCTGATTTCCACACCTCATTGTTCATTTGTGCTGACCTTAGTTTTAATAGATTATGTTTGTTTTAAGTAAACCTCTGGCATGGACTCCCAACTTGTCGCATTTCTTGAGCCACTATGTTTGTGAGACTATGTATGTGTAAAACCAAGTGTAATTCCTTGAACGCCTTTTGTGAGTGTCCGAAAGTGCGCCATTGTGCCCATTTGAACTATTTATTGCATCTTTTCCCTCTGTATGATGGCAGGCTTTCTGCCTTACCTTCAAGTCTGGCCATTTGCAACAGGTATAAACACTTTTTCCTTTAGAGGTTTTCAACACTTTGCACAAACTTCTTCTTTTCAAGCATACCCGGGCCTCTATCCTATAATGCAGCTCCATAGATTTGACCAATTTTCATGTACTGCATGTTCAGACAGTTTCATTTTATGCTAAAAGCAGTTCTGACCCCAACCGGTCTTGCTGCCAGCATTCAGGACCTTTTGAACATCCCTGACTGTCAAGCCCTGTCCACTATAAGATGCCAGCAATAGTGAAACGACTGCAGCTGCAGTGAGGGCGGTGAGGCAGAGTGCGGTCCAGCCATTAGAGCCATTCTCCTCCGCCCTTCTACTGGAACTCTCACCTCTCAGACAATAAGGATGACAACATGCTGTTCAGCAGAGTCCTGGAGCCATGTGTTTTGTGCTGCTCCTTGTATAGTTGAGACAGGATTTCAGTGGTCATGAAGTCTGCTACAGATGAACTTCAGAGGAGAGGCCACCATCATTCCCCCACGTATGGGTGTTTGCAAAGGCAGCGTAGCTGGATCCCATTCTGTTTATTTTCTCCCTCTCTCTCTCCTTTGTCACAGCACAGCAAAAAATACACGCATGAAAAGGTGATTGGTCCGATGATTCTCTTCTGCCTAGCAACTGCTTCTGAGCTTCTGTGTAAAAATACTCGCTTTATTGTAGGCAGCACCTGGATGGAAGCTGGATGTTGGGGTCATGGCTACATTTTGGGAGAGACAAGATGTATATTCCCTCCCACCACAGCCCAAAATTACAATTTGTCAGGAATAAAAGTAATTTCCAGGCATTGCCGTGAGCGCATTAAGTGACTTTATGTATGCTGGTGATGTCTCATGCAGCTTAATTCTGTAATTATTTGGAATAAGTTATCTTTGTTTAAGCAGTGTGTTTAGTTTGTGTGTTAGCTGCATATAGCCTACTTCACTTGTTAAAAGATGCTTGCTTGGGTATTGGACGAGTATGTGTATGCAGCCCCGCTGACTTGCTGACAGATGCAATTTCTAGGCAGTGTCTTTACAGGTTGTGTTGTAGCTAAAAAGTTAAAGACATTGTAAAGCTGTGTCAAGCTGACAAATACACAAAGCATAACAAAAAATTAAGAAAGATGATTAAAGTGTGACCTCTTCTTGAATTAGCCATACGTCTTAGGTATCCTCACCCTGACATTTTCAAGTGCTCAGTAGTGACTGAGAAGGGCAGAATATTTGTTGGTTCTTTTGCTAACATCTCCTGCGGTGCCCTTCTTTCAGTTGTGAAGTTTCTCAAAGTGTTTTAAAAGTTATCTTACCATTAAAGAGTTGTCAAGAGATTTGGATTTGATGAGATTCAGCCCAGTGCTGTATGAGGCCTGTGTGCAATTCATTTTCATTTCAAAATCATTTCATAAGCTGTATGAAAGCATGGCCAGTCAAGATGTTGTTGTAAAAGAGGACCTCATAACTCCTCCCAATAACGTAGTTAGGAAGATGATTGAAAATGAGTGAAGTTTGCCATCAAGTTTTTTACACCAAGTTTTTTTTTTTCTTTGGTTATGTTGGAAAGGGAAAATGGTGGCAGCTGCAGGCCATTTATTCAGAAGATGATTTTCCCAGTTACTGCAGCCACTTTTGTGCAAAATGAATCCAGGTGGCCATTGTTTTTGCCAAAGCACAGAGCGGGAAGGTTTAGAACAGTGAATGTCCATTAATGACTGTTTGACTGACAGTTGTTTGAATGCAGCCATCAATGCTTATTTGGCAGCTTATTGATTGATTTCTTGGATAATTGTGATGCAACACCTTCACATTTGTGAAGTTGCTATGAGCCTCTTTATACTGTATGATTTGTGGTCTTTGTGTTGACACGCAGTTGAAGCAAAAGTTGTCCAGAAGCAAGTAATTAGAATAGTTTTTACTTTTTTTTATCTTACAAGTTAGTTAGAATACAGAAATGACACCAAAGTAAGAATTCGGAAATTTGGATTTATATGTCCGCTAACGGTGCAACATGTCAGCTGGTGGACTATGCTGCAGGATGTATCGATGTATTGAGGAAGACTCTTGGCTGCTGTATGGCACAGTCACATTGGGTGAGTGGGCTCGCTATGGACATACAGGTGGAAACTAGATCCTGAGTCAAAGAGACACTGAGACAGAGGCAACCACTGCAACCCATTGTGATTTGTTATAAGCAAGAACAAGATAGTTTTTACAGCACTGCTAATTATACAGATGTTACAGTACATATTTAGGGTTTATATTATAGTTATCGACTGTAAATGCACGATTGGCTAAGACTGTGCTGACAAATGTTTGATGAGTGATATTACAATATTATTACAACCTGTTTTTCTCAACATCTAACAATAAACCACACTTTATTATATAGCATTTGTAAAAGCATTTCTCCCTACTTATGTGATGCTGCTGTAACTTAGTATTATTTTCCAGCAGTAGAAGTGTGGCAAAGCGACAGGCAGAACTTCAAAATGGTGTCAAACAGGTTTGTTGAGAGAGTCTTTGTTGAACTGAGCTTCACAGAACTTTGTTTGTTCCATGCTGACAGATACACACACACACTCTCCCTCACAAACACACACACTCGCACACACACAGAGAGATAGAGACAGCGTCAAACATTGTCGCAAAATTGTACGCACTTGTCACACACACCAGAACACAAAAATACCCGCACATACCATACATGAGTGAGAGTCAGGCAGCTGTCTGTGTTGTTCTGTGATTTCCCTGGAAATGCTAGAAAAGAGTGCGCAGAGTGAAGGGGCTGTAACTAAAACAGGAGGGGAGTCTTCTGAAGTTTTTCTCTTCTTCTCCATGAAGCCAATGGGGGGGCATTTGGAGAAAATGTGACCATTTTAATTACCAAACAGGTGGTTGTGAAGAATCCCAATGGACCTTTGAGCTTCAAACGTACATGGCGTCCCGTATGTATTTCTGCACACACATGCTTGAGATGCATAATACATGGCCACATCATTACACATAAACACATACATTGTCTTGAATACTTGTAGAGCATGCATCTTGTAAGACTTGTCTTAAACGCTGAGAAAAAAAAAACATAGACATTTAAAAAACATGGAAGGATGCTCAATACATGTTGTTATTTCAATAGCGCAGCCTTGTAGCCTGGGTCTCAGCTGTGAATTGCAACGAGCCATTCAGGGTCTGTGTGTCGATCAGAACACTCTTTAAGAGTCTTATCATCACACAGACCCTATATCTGATGAGCAAAAGCAGTGATGCCTATGTGATTACTATTTTATTACGTCTGGGTCTGACATGGATCTAACTCTCCTCTGTTTGTCTTTTGTTCTTTTAACACACACCTATATGCAGACATACGCTCACTCACACATAAGGCTAATACCTCTTTTAAATTCCATAGAAATGTCATTCTGAGGTTGTTTTTTGTTGTTTTTTTGCTGTGTTTTGTTTAACTGATCCAACTCTTAACTGCCATCCCTGGTGGAAAATAAATACTTGGAGTCCAATCTGCTAGTGTTGTATGTGTTTGTGTACATGCGTGCACTAGCCTGCACGTGTATATTGTTACCTGTTGCCGTATGTGTCCACTCTGTGCTTAAATCCTGAGGTGAGATTGAAGGACAGGATGAAACCACATGACAAAAGGGGATGTGGGCTCAGCTAACAAATTGAGAAAATGCCACACCAAAGCGAAATGTGGTGCGCGCTGCGTGACAGCAAATTGAATTCAACTGGCTTTTCTGTTTTATAAAATATGTGTGAGCAATTTAGGGGAAATCTTTTGGTAAAGAAGCACTGCCCAGTTTTTTTGCTTTTTCCAAGTTTTTATTCCAATCAAGTTTTTAGTCGATCTACCCACCTCTGCTTATGAAAGGACTCACACATACGCACACCTCGACCAAACTGATGAACTGAGAAAATATAGCTAAAATGGGTGTGATAAAAACTAGGCTTTAATGTGGGGGTGATGAAAATTAGGCTATTACAGCTCCTATAACTGTACTTTTGTGGACAGAGATCTTGGACGGTGTTCTTTGAACCTGTTGGAGCCACTTACTGAGCTTTGGTGTCACAGCCTTGAGTAGTCCAAATTATCGCCACTGCTGTTTTCTGTACCTGGTGCATTACCACAGTGTCCTGTTGCTTGGCCCGGGCCTTTATCTGGAAATCACGCAGGCTCTTTGCTCAGCCATTTTCAAGCATCCTCTCTGGTGTCCCTCTTCTGTACTTGTCAGGGTCCAGTTCATAGCTTGGTTTTGCAGCTCACTGTACGCCTTTCCTTCCTGAATATTGCTTCTTTGTTCCGAACTATCTGGGAGACTTCACTGCTCTACAGACCCTACAGCTGACCCCGTTTTCCTGACGGTTGTTTGTCAGCCAAGGCTTTTTCAGCCACTGGTTGTATTTTCTGATGTCTGTCACCTCTTTTATCTGATGGTGGTACATCTTGTGTAGGAACCATCTTCCCATGGCACTGGCTCTAGCTACTCTTCATCTATGCCTGCACTGTGAGATATTCTCTTGACAGTTTATTCTTGGCAGATACTATACAGATGTGCTTCTCAGTACTTTTGTTTCATTGATGACCGTGGTTGACACACTCTCTTAGCCCTGGCCCTCTTTTTCCAGCTGTTGTGTTTTGTTATGCTCTACTTTAATCGAAATCCTCAATTCAACACGACGAGTTTCTTGATGTCAGCAGCTTCTATGTCCTCTCTTGGCAGCTTAATTCACCAGCTGGATATCCGATGATTTGAAGGGTGCATGTGTTGCTGGCTTGGATCTTGTTATTTCACTTTGAGCTTGAGTACCTGTCTTACTCTGTCAAGATTCACGGGTGTTAATGTCTCTCTTGAGTTATCATGGCTCCTGAGCAACTGTGGAACCCCCACTTGCTTGCAGCTGTTCTATGTGGCCCTCTGATAGTTTGACTCTTCCACTGTTAATTGTCCTCTTCCCTACCATCCGCCTACAGTTCCCCCGTTAGAAAGAAATGCCATTGTCTTCACATCTGTGCTTCATGATGATCTGACTCATGCAAAACAGCAGTGGGGATAACTCATTACCTTGATATATGTCATACTTGATGTCTGCTTGGGGAATTGCCTTTGAGTTGGCTTTTGGAGATTTTCTCTATAAAGCCCTGAAGTCCTTGAATGTGGGCCTTTTTATTTTGTCGATCCTTGGTAGGCTAATACTGAGCATTCAAGGATCCATGTGTGGCATGAGTCAAAAGCATTCTTGTAGAAATAAGTAGATGAGCATTAAGTATCCCAAATCATTCAACAAAACAGGAAATCCCACAACAAGCTGTGTCTGCTTTATCCAGTATCACCACAACAGAAGTTGAGATGAGTTTCCAGTTGATGGGCTCAGTAGTACTGACTAGTCTGAGCATAGTACACATAAGTATTTATAGGATGCCCCAACATTAGCTCTGTCCTCTGTATCCTGTATCACCAGCTTGAGAGTCAGGTTTCCAGCAGGCAGGCTCAGTAGTGGTTAATAAGATGACCATAAATTTGGACTATATGCAGTTTCTGGAATCACCAGTCCAGTCCAGTAGTACTGAAAGGTGTCAGCACCTTTTGTACAGCTACAGCAACCCACGAGATGAAAACATATTTCACCACCCACACTGCTTACACTAAGTTACACTTTGTCACAGTAACTCACACAGTGCAGAGTTAGTTTGTAACACTGGACTAAGGTTGTAATGCCTTACTGCTGCCAGTATGTAGTTGGCATGGTGGCATGGTAATGTATACAAGTCGTGAGTGGATGGGATTAGGCAACTTCTCGTATCTGCTTTGGTTAGACAGAAACTACCAAAAGCAAACTAAAAAGAAAAGCCTCTGCAGATGGCAGTTACAAATGAGCACATGAAATGCGTGTATTTCATTTTTGGACTTAATGAAAAGATCAGACCAGTGTTGTAGAAAATACCTGGCAAAGTAACAGATGTGAGCAGGGAGTCTGTACCTTTTAGTTTGCCCACACTATAATAGACTTATTATGGTCTGCAGGTGCCCTTGGAGAAACCATAGACTCCACAGCCAATCACAGTGTGTCTTGGTTGGACACAGCTGAGCTCCAGGCCAGGGTCAAAACCTGGCAGGTGGTGTTCCACAGCTGCCTCAGCACATCATCTCTCAATTACGCCATAACATAGATTAGCAGAGGGACTATTTTGCTCAGTGTTGATTCTTATCTGCCACACTTAAAGGCATTTAAATTAATGTGTACCTGAACACACTATACTATATTTACAAGTCTGTATTTATTATGTTTAAGTGCTGGGATTTCTATCTTCTTATCTTTATGAGCCAGGTCCAGGTGACTACAGAGAATATCCTGCATGTAAATACTGATTGCTACAAGAGGTAATGCATGATTTTTCTTAACATAAAAACTCTCCCAGATAATGTCACGATCCTATAGGTTTATGCTATGACCAGCAGTTTTAAGTATTTCAACTTTGTTTCGGAGAAATTATTGTTTTGTCCATCATTTTGGCATGGTAGACGTCTCAAAATACCACGATACCCAGGAGCCTCGGCTGCTGTTGCCATGGGGAGGAAGTCAGTCAAGGAAGTCAGTATGAAGCGCAAATCAGAGCGGTAGCAAATTCAGAATACTTCATCGTCGCAGCTGAGAACAAAACATGGCAGCATAATTGTTTCATTTGTCCAAAATTATGCCACCATTTAAAAGTGAGTTTATTTAAGCAGCAGATTGTGTTTTCAGTTTTCTCAGCACCTTAATCTTTAGCTTCTGCCCCTTTGAGATTTTACTTCTGGAACCAGGGGTGCCCGAAATAGCTTCTCCCAGTCCGCAACTCCATAGCACATTGCACACAAGAAATCCTTGACAAAAAAAGCTCTTCTTTTTGCAATCCCTCATGGTATCATTGAGACTGTTCTTATAATCCACCAGTCTAGACAATAATTGCCTGTTCCAAAACATTGACAAGTGATCTTTACAATACTCCACAGTGTGATCAGGCCTTGTTTCTCCAGTGCAGACGTGCTTTCGGTGAAGTGGAGATACTTTGTGACTCAGGCATTTGAGGGAGAGGTGAAGACCCCAGAAAACAACATTTATCTTGCTGATAACCCTGTTGCCCTGCACGGCAACCTGGATGCCCCTTCAGAAACTGTTATCTACAATGGACCCTTCTTGGGATTTCAAGCTTTTTGTGCCTCAGACACTGGTTTTACCACTGACTGAGGAACTCTAATAGTGGGTTAGAAACTCTCTGATTTTGGAAATTAGCCTTTACGGTACTCTGACTAAACTAAAAAAACACACTTTTTTCCCATTACCATCAGGAAGTCTTCCCTCAACACACATAAAGAAAGCTCTGGAAAACAGACAGTCATTTCCTAGCATTCCTAGAGTTATTGATGGATGGAGTCAAAACTCTCGTCTGCCTACAGCACACATAAACTGTAATTTTGAAAAATAGCTGGTAGTATAATCTCCTACTGCAGGAGGAGGCTGGGAAATCTCAAAAACAAGTAACTTTAAAAGATCTTGGAAACTCACCAACCCAGAAAATGAGATTATCCTCGGCTAAGAGCTGTCCTGGCACCTACAGGCAGCAATAAACCAACCACCACCTAAAGTCTGAGAGAACAAACGGGGTCTGACAGAGCAGCCGTTCTCAATCCTGGTCCTTGGGGATTCTACTTTAACTGGTTTTCCATTCTACAAGCATATTCATTGCAGTCATCTGGTGTTGCGGCGTAAATCACTTACTGATCTGTTGTCAGTAGCTACACGACCAGGAACTGTAATTGAGAGCCATTGTAACTTTATAGGCACCCTAAAACACTGTCTAAAAAATGGAAATGTTCCTTTCAGACCTGTGTCCATTAGGCATTTGGTAGTGTCTTATTTCTATATATCTAGCAAAACTGAGACAATATGATGATGTATAATGCAGCTATAATGGATTTTAATAGGGGATAGATATCCAGCTATTTTGAATATCAGGAAAAGACATCATGTTTAGGCTTTAAAAGAGCAAGGACTAGAATGCAATGCCACCATAAGTAATTTGCACATACTGTAAGGTGGTAATGCTATGCTAATTATATTGCTATGCTTTACATAGTGTATCTATACAGTATCTATTCATTTAACGTTTAGTCAGTGTTGTGTGTGTCATTTGTGCATAATGACTCCTTGGCTCTGTTATGTGCTGTAGTTAATGCTTTCCTTTGAAGTTAAATGTAATTTTCAATGCAATATAGCAGAGTGTATGATGTGAGGGTTAGTGGTGTCGCGGCTCGACTGCTACTGAATGTTATTATGCCTAAAGATTGTGGATTTTAATATGCTGTGTTGGTGTTCATTTTAGCTATTTCATTTGGTGTTTCTTTAAAGGTCTAAAATAAAAAAGATCAGATTTTGGCTGCGAGGTTGTTTTGGCTGTGATATTGTGTCTCAAATTAATTACAAAACTCAATGTTGTTTTTTGAAAAACGAATTTCTACATTAGATGTTCAGTTCTGAGACTAGTTTGGCACTTCCTGCCGATGAAGGACATCCTATTTCAACTTAATTAATGGATTGAATTAATGGTTTTAATTGTTTTGTTTTTTTCCAACATCTGTGTCATTCTTTATATAAAATCTGATGTAAACATTAAGTTGTAGCTTTTCTCAGAAGCACACCCACAAACTGTTACCAAAACATCACGGGACCAGTCAAATCTCACTTTTTTTAGTGGTTTCTTCTCCCTGACAGTGTGTGTATTGATTCAATTACCTGAAAGTCAGGCCAGTGTTTGTGTGTCTACCTCTCAGTCTTTTTTTCCACTGTGTTTTCTCTGTCCATCTACCCTCATGTGTCAATCTTCCTACCTCCACGGTTGTCAGTCTGGCTTTCTGTCCGTCCATGTCTCTGTGCGTCGAGATCCTCTTCCCCTCCTCTTATGTCGACATCTCACATTCATTACCGCATGGCCTTGGCTCAGCCTGCTCTCTTCCCTTCTGTGGTGCTCAATTACTCTGTCTTCCTGGGGCAAGCACTGGTGTCAAGCCACTGTAATGACTTTCTGATTATCTGTCTTTATGTGATGAATGAGATGGAAATGTACCACCACGGCCAAACAGGGCTGGCGCTGTGCCAAGCTGCCACGCCACAGTCGGGGCGGATGGGAGCAGGGAGGGGTAAGCAACAAAACAAATAACATTAGATTGTAATACAGATGCAACTGTTGTTATCTGTGTCATTGCAACTAAAGGAGTCATGCTCAATTTTGGTATTTTAAGGGCTGTGGTAAAGTTTATTGTTTACGACATAACGTGGAAAACAACAGTTCAAAGCCATCCAATGATTAATTAATCAACCAGTTTGCGAGGAAGAAATAAAGACAGCTCAGACGGAGTCTTTATGAGAAATAAAGTCTTTGTAGCATCACAGTGACACATGGGCTTAACCTCTACCTGGGTGGACGTGCTCTGTGTGCAGATTCAACTGGGAGGACTCACCCGGAGACATAAAAACACCCAAATCAAGGACAAAATCACCCTCCATTTTAGCATCTAAATCTACGGGGCTTGCATGATGTAAAGTGATTGTTGATGCCTGACTTTGACCTTCTAAAACTCTCCTATTGATTTTCTCCCTTTCTTCCAGATGAGTGTTGATGCCTGTTCAGCCTCTAATGTGCTAGAGGTGAAAAATGAGGTTGACGTAGACATGGTTAACCATAATGCCAAGGCGGATGCCACCCGATAGGAGCCAGACACCTGAGAGAGCAGGCCTGGGTCCAGCTCGCCACTCACCCCCCTCTCCACTTATATTATTCATCCCTCTTTCAAATGCCTTTTATGCTGCTCAATTACCCCTCCAGCGGCCCAGTGTGGACACTGTAATGACATTCTGATTATCAGTCTGTAAATGAGAAATGAAATGAGTGTGTGATGCCGTGCCAGGGGAAGAATGGAACGGCTAGAAGCCTTTCAAAAATGGAAGCTGTGGAGGAGGGTAAGGGGTGGAGGGAGGACAGAGGGAGGGATGAGTGCAGCACTCTGGTGATCATCGACAAGACGATAAAAAGAGGAAACATTTTGTAACACACTGCAAATGTATGAAATTACACTTTAGAATTTAATTGCCCCCTATTCAAGGCTTCACTGTGTGCTTTAACAATGCAAGGAGATCCTTTATGTTTTCAAACAATCAGTCGGGTAGAAAGGAGCCGTGTTGCAATTGAAAATATGTCCAATCATCTCTGAGAGCTTAAATAGCAGATATCCTCTTCATATGCTGAATTGGGCTGAATGGAGAAATAAAACTTCCCGCTTGCACTGCTTATAACTTAAATATCAGACTCCACCGGTAGAGCTCTTCAAACATTGTTCTAAAACGGCAAATGCCTAGAAAAAGAAAATACCATCACCTCGAGATAAGACATTGTTGAAACAAATTTACCACTCCAACAAAGAAGACAGTGTCAAAGTTTACTTAGTCAATCTGTAAATGAGAATCAGCACACCATACTGTACCTCAACTATGACTGCCAGTGAGTTTAATGAAAAATAAATGTTGATTCGAGTCAGTTACAGTGAAGGATCCTTTGACAAATACCATAGTGTGTAATACAATGTTTAAAGTGTAATTTTTTCAAAGCCCTTGTCCCCCTGCTTTGTAAAATGACATCGATAGCTGCCTGTTTCTGGCTCAGCCATCTAGAAAGTTGTCTGTCCGTTCTGCTTTTTATAGCTCCACAAACTGCCTTTCAGTAGCAATTACCCAAAGTTGTTCTTGTCCAGGTTTATCTGGCAATAAAATGCAACTCTGGGCCATCTCTGTGTTCATTAGATCTGCAATCTAACTGGCCCACTAAACTACAGTCACTTCATCCTGGAGAGTCTCTCTCATTTCAGCCCAATCAACACAAATGCTCTGCAGCCCCAGACTGCTGTTTAATAGGATATTAACATCCTGATCAATCACCTTAATTGATATTTTTTAGGCATTAACGCTCTCAAACTCTAACAGATGTAATTGTCAGATAGGGAGTGGGATCCCCATCGGCAGTAATTGGGCCATTATGGATGCAGGCATGACTGAGAGATTTAGAATGCCAATGACATGTGAGATAGATAGAGCCAGGGCCTTTGTGGGTGGATCTGTATATCACTCATGCTTGGGCACCAGAGGATTTCCTGCTAAAGGGCTGGTCTAAATTAGCCGGGAATGCACTCAGATGTGATTTTAACAATCCTGCGCGTGTGTGCACAAACGCGTGTGCGAGTAAATGTGTAATGCGTGCATTTTTCTCTCGTCCATGCCAGGGTTTCAGCCCAAAAGTTCCCGTTGTGTCAGTGGCAATGATGCCATATGGCATCTCGTGTCGACTGCATTTGCGTTGTGTGTCATGCCATTAGAGCCAGGAGCCGAGGAGTGACTTTGGCATCTTCATTAATCCTGGCTAACTCCTGTGTGCCAGGGAGCCCAGTTCCGCGGGAGCCTGCTGATGCTAGCACAATGTCACAGCTCACTCAGTCACCCCTTCAGTGCACAGTAGGAGGAAAGGGACCAATTGTTTGCAAAATACCTTTCATTACTCCATTGGCTGAAAGCATTTGGAGTGAATTTGCGTGAATTATTGCCCATAGCTGAGTTTATGATGAAAAATTTCTGTAAGTGCACTTCGAGATGCCTTTATTGAAGCTTGGTGAAGTAAAGCACTGAAAAAGGCTAAGTGGGAAAATAAACCCATGTCACATATTCATTCTTGTTAAACACTGCTTGCTTTTCTCCTTAAGAATAAAGGGTATTAAATGCAACCCTGTGCACTTACATGTGGTTTTGTGGTCAGGATCTTCCATAGAAAAGATGAAAGTGTGTTTCCCACTGACACACCTGAAGACTATAAGCCCAATTTCTATAACAGCGAAGACTGTTCATGTCAAATAATGGATTTTGTATTTATGTTAGAAAACAACTCCAGTGAGTCAGTTGGAATCAATTTTATTCAACTCTCTATTCAGCTATTCTATTTCTTCTACACACTATCTAGATCCCTGAGAGGATGCACATGTTTAACAAGTGCTGTGCCATTTGATTGGTCTGTAGTTGTGTTAATCTCTCAACACTCAAGAAAAGTCTAAATTTGATAGATTCTTAATGAGTAATGCTTTGATCATATGTAGCATGCTTTGTACAGAGAAGCACCGCCTGGAGCGCTTTCTTGTGAGGGGTAATAAAAAGCGGAACATGCATCTTGTTTCCATAACAACAGGTTGCTAATTTCAGTTTACCTGTTGCCCTGTTTCAGGCATGTTAGATTATTTAACAATGTTTAATTATTACAGCAACAAATTTTTCCATTGGCACTTTATTCACATCCGTTGTTGTTAGGAGCAGAAACACAGCTTTTATTTTGTTAAGATTGATGGTTTCCTAAAAAAGCATTTAAAGGCACACACACTTTTTAAAATGTGGAGAAAATGCTATAAGCAAACACACCCTAAGACAGAGATAGTACAACACTGAATCTATTTGATATATAACTTAATATCAGCTGAAATCGTGCATCTGCTGACCTCCAGTGGTGTAACTTCTCACATTGCTGCAGTGATGTAGAAGTGTACTCTGGGGTGTGTCAGTACATCATGACTTCACTGGTGGGTGTGGTCAGAGGTGCAACATTCTTGCATTCTTGAGCTCTGAATCATTAAAAATAATAACAACAATAATGAAATGGTTAAAACATATATGTAAACCAGTGTCTAACGATGACTTTTTAGGTATCTGTAAACAAGCGTACTGATAACCTACTTATTTGTATTGTTCTGAATCAAATATGAATCAGGTCAAGCAGTGGCAGTGATGAATTTAGGGTTTATAGTAGATGGCATGAAGTTGAATCCTTACTCAATCAGGACTCTCAAAGTATACATCATTTGGATCCTTTTAAGAATCCAATATCACAGCAACAGCAGCCTATTTTGTATTTACTCCTGTGTACATACAAAATAGAACAATAAAAGAAAAAAATATACACATAAATTATAGAAATACATACATTTTTACCCCATTTGTACCTCAGTTCAGTGTCAGTTGGTCTCTGGTAGTAAATTCCTATTTAGTTACCTAGTTACCTTTATAGTTACCTTTCAGAAGAGACCAGGATCATGACAGTAATCAACAGGGTTTAAGAGTAGTACCCATTTGATGTTTAATATTATTTAATTGTGTACTAAATGGGAGTGCTTGTTAAGGGGTTTACTTGTGTACATAGTATGTTGTATTGGTATTAGTACTATTTTCTATGCCCTTTAGTAAAATCATTTATCATTTGGATTTGTTGCTATGAATGCATCATTGCATCATTGTAAGCTATGTTTGCGGATTGCTTTTTTCCTAGCTGGGGCCGCCATGCATTGCAAAAGGGAACACTCCACCCATCACCCCAACCTGTCACCTGCTACTTGCTTTTGCTAACAGAGAGCTGAAAATGCACATATATGTTTTTTTAAACTTTTAATTCATCCTTCATTTACTCCAGGCATGTAAATTTTGAATCATTTGAATTGCTATGTTTTGCTGATAACACATTAGAGAGTTTTTTACTTTGGATCCCACTGGGCTTTTGCTTTTGTCCATGCCCACCATGACACTGGCTTTTTCACTGAGCAGGAAAGCTAATCTGAGCAGAGCCATTACACCAAGGTCAATTGTATTTGTCAGAATGTGTCTTAACTGCACCTATCACATTATCTCATTGTTTTTCCTTTAGGGCCTATGCATCTGTTCAACTAGCAAATGAGCCCAGAAAAGAAGACAGTGCTGACAGTTTTCTTGTCGCTGTATTCAGGTCACAGTGTCTGGTAGTTAGATAGGCAGATCAAACTGCTTCAGTGCCGGAGGAGACTCCTCTGTCTGGAACATCATTTTTAGCATATGAGTGATCAGTTTATGCTAGACTATTTTCAAAGTATTCTATGTATAATGTGTGTTTTCCGAAAAGATTTCAAACCTGCATCTGCCGTACGTGTCAAGCTTCTGAATCCACAACTTTAAGGTGACTGCACCACAACTACAGAGTGAGAGAGACGGAGAGAGAGTGGCAGCGCGGCGGAGGGGTGGGGGTTATTTTGCTGGGGTGCTCTCACAACATTGTTCTGAGCATATGAGAGATTTTCTGCATTTCTCTTCTTCATTTTGGTTGTAGATGTTCTCTTGCTACGACTGTCAAATACTTTGCCCACATTGTTGATTTTTAGGGAATCCCCATCGATTGGGGAGGGCAGGTCCATCCAACAGATTGATTTACTTTTTCAACCCTTCTCATGCGTTTGTGTTTTGAGAAAGCTTGAAATAATGTGTGTTTAATCATTAGCTTAACGGTACTTTAGAGTGCAGTTCTATAATTAGTAAGGTTTTGACCTGATGGATGGTACATGCATGCTATACTTCTTGGCTATGTTTTGGTCCAGTCTACACAGCTAATGATGGCCCGGGGCCACCAAGCAAGCTAACCCCCGATTGGAATAAAGGCTGTCAGACATGATCAAAGAGCAGGTTCTTCTCTTTAGCCTGTGTGTAGTCGATGTTTAAGCATAGTTCATTGTTGATCCACTGCTATTGACCAATCACCAGTAATACCATGAATTGCCATGAATTACCATGAAGTTTTGTGTCGTTTGGAAACATACACATTCCCTCTCTACTGTAACCTAAACACTTAACACTTATTCAAGTATATGAATGCCTCAATTTATTGCTACGTAAGACATTTATCACTGATGCACATACTGTGTAAATTCATCCTAGCAACAAGGGAGCAGAAGCAGTATACCAAGACGTAGCAAGACAGAAACAAGGGGAAAAGGGCAGAAATGACAAATACTGCATGTGTTGAAAAGAAGAAAAGGCACTAAAATTAAGCTGCTAATAAGGAAGATGAATGAACATTGTAATTTAAGAAAAAGAAGACAAAGGAAGAGCGAAACTCTCAAAAAAAGAGTCTACAGTCATCAGTACTTAGGCACAGTGGTGCTTTGAGCTAAATGCTAATGCCAGCATGCTAACATAGGACAACATGCCGATGATTAGCAGATATGATGTTTACCATGATCACTATCTTTGTTTAGACTGTTAGCATGCTAACATGTTGCTAATTAGAGCCAAAATGAGCTGAGGATGAAGGTAATGACGTTAGTCAGGGGATCATCAAAGTCATTACAATTCATTGTGCGGGGAACATGAATGTCTCACCAAAATTTTATGGCAGTCCATCCAATAGCAGCAAATATATTTCAGTCTGGAACAAAGTGGTGGACCGACCTACCGACATGGCCATCCCTGAGCTAGCATGGCTAAAAAAATCAATTTTAAAAATCAAATAAGAGATGAAGAGAAGGAAAGAGAAAAGAAGGAAAAGAATAAAGTATACAAGAAGAAAAGTAACTAGATCTACTAATAATCAGTGAATCATCCACATTGGCGGGATTGTGGGCTGATGTGATACAGTGTGTGTGTGTGTGTGTGTGTGTGTGTGTGTGTTTGCCATGGAGAATGTTATAATACACACCAACCACTGGCTGATTGTATAGAGAAGAATTACCCTGAAGGACAAGAAAAGGCAAAATAGAGAAAACACTAAAAAAGTCAGAATGAAATTAAAATACAGTGACAATGATTTTCCTTACCTCTGGTGTAAACAAGATAAAAGGTCTTACAACAGGGTGATTTCAACATTTGCACTGTTTCTCCATTATGTTTTGACACGTGTCAAGCAAAACTCCAGTTTAAAGTTGCACTTCTTTGTCAGCACTGAACTCGGTGAGAATACATCAGAGATAAGCACATTCGTCTGACTGAGGGCATTCTTTTGGAGACGGGCAGAGTGCTGTCTGACTTTGCACATTTGTCTTCTGCACTGAGGCACATCAGCAGTTCATCTCGATAACGGAAAGGGCTATGTGAGCGGATTTGGTGAAATAACCTTTTGTGAATATAATTTGAAAAGCAATGTGTGTGCGTGGGGGGTGTAAATAAAAAAAAAAGCGATTGTATCATCAAATATTTTATCTCACTGCCTTTTGTACCGCTGACCTGTGCCTCATAGCATTTCTTGATTGACTTTTTGCACTATGTTGTACTTTCTGTGTGTTCAGTTGTGAGGGAAAAATTTAGTAGTTTAGTTGGTATAACAGTTCATTTTCTGTGTGGACAGTAAAGTGCTCTCAAAGATGTGGGCGGAGATACAGTACAGTGTATCAGTGGATGACAAAAGAATGAAGTTGTACTCAAAGTTTTTTATCAATGCATCCAAGATCTCTATTTTTCATGTGAATAGGGCAGTGAAGTGGCTAGATGGAACATGCGGCGGAAAAGAACCCGTGAGTGGGACTCTTAGGGGCAAAATGGAACCCTCTTCAGCCAATTAGAGTCCTGGAGGGGGCAGTATAATTGATCCCCATGGTAACGCAGATGAAGGGCATAGCACTCTGTACCTCCTCCTGCTCCTTTTCTGTCCCCATCTTTTCATATGGAAATGTACTCCATTGTCCTGAGCTCCACCCGCAGAAATGGCGTCCCGGGGAAATGGCGTCCTCATTCGTGAAATGAGATGTTTTCTAGAGAAGGAGCATGAGTGGGGGAAAACACTTGGCTACTTGAGGAGCATCAGAAATAAAATTTCCGATGAGATGATGGAAAGACTGGCTCTGACGGGGACATTGTTTACGTGTTTACTAATTTAGCATGCGTTCAAGAAGTTGTAAAATGTACTGTGCTGTGGAGGAAAGTAATGATTCCAAATACATTAGCACATGCATCGAAATGAGACAGTTCCATTAGCATGATTGTCTCAACATCCTGCCGTATACGACCTGCCTGCAAAAAAAATAGATGGGTTTTGGAACAAAAAAATATGTGAGTCACAGGTTATGTACTCATTTCTGACATGGTAATGCAGGTTAAACTCACGCATGCGGTTAATTAGAGAGGGTCAATGTGTGCCATCCAACTTGGGCTGAACACAGGTCGGACTCAGCCTCGTTTTGGTAAACAGGCACCACTATTGGAGATGGGAATTTTATTTATTGGTATTGACTTTAAGCAACATTTATGAATATTCTCGGATGCCAGTAAGCTGAAAAAGAGCAACATTAAGAGAGAGAGGGAGAGCATGTACGAGTGGGTGAGAGATCCACCAAGAGAGAAACTGAACTGCAGTGTTGATTTTAACTAATGTAATTCTGTGTTATTTTAGTGTGTCATACATGGGTCTCCTGTATAAAAAGGGTATTAAATTAGACTATTTTTGGGGTGAAAGCTTAAATAAAAATGTCAAGAAACATATATTTTGTTATCAAAGTGGTGACAAAGAATCCAGAAAAGCAATAAAGCACAGTTTATAAAGGAGTCTACATGTCAAACATATTTCTTATTTTTTTCCCAGTGATTTCACTGCAAACAATGCCTCAGATTGTTTGCTGACACTGTGCGGTTTACGGTTTTGGAAACAAAGGACTTAACATTATGGAGCGGAGTCTTCTGAAGTGCCCTGGGGGACATAATTTAAACTTTCTCTCAACTCTCTCATCTCTCAATAGCACTTGTGAAACCTCACACCACATACACAAGTGAATTCATGCAAACCACACACACACACACACACACAGCAGTGAAAACACAGAATTGAAACTTACAAAAAAGTTCACTCGCATATGTGGATTAGTTTCACTTGTTTTAAAATAATATCAAAAGATCAGGAACATATTTTGAGAGCGTTACAGTTTTACAGTCTTTATGTTGTATATTCGAAATGTTATATTGTGTTAAAATACATTACATGTAAAAAAGTTGCTCTGACCCATAAAATATATGTATTGTTGAAATACAATATTTTGGCAAATGAGTTTTCAACTCTTATTGTATCTTATTCTATCAGCGAAGGAAACCAAACGTTTTTATGATGAAGATTAATCTATTTTAATATTTCTGATCGGTAGATAGTATAGTAGAGGAAAGCTACTGAAGTCTATGTAGAAGTGATAGCTCACTGACAAGATTCTCTGCCACACAAGGAGCTGCTTTGATTCCTGGACATCACTGTTAAAGTTTGCTGAAAGACAGGACTTCCTCAGACTTCACAGAGTAAGCTTCCCGTTGCACCGAAATTGTTTGGAATTGATACATTTCTTTTATGTGTGTATGGAGGTTTCACTGTGTGTACGCGTGTTACTTTTCACTACTGTGTGTGTGTCTGCGCAAGGTTGTACTGTATGCGAGAGCTGGGGTGTAGTGCTGCCGGAGCGCACCAGAACAACATTACGCCACTTTTTTTTCTCCAAGTGAGGAAACAGAATATTCTCAGTTCGGTTGAAATTCATAAACATTTTTTAAGCACTTCAAGATCCAATCATCACGAAAGCGTATGTCATGCAAGAGAGCCCATTAAAACAAAAGGAATGGTCAAAGTCGTCCGTCATATTGATATTTAAGGTGTGTTGGCTGATTCACAACATCAACTCGTGCATTGAGTAACATGCAAAAAAACATTCCACTTTAAAAGTTGCGTGTTGCTGCCAGTAGCCTTTGTGCAGCACAATTAAGTAAACGAGTAAAGATGAAAAGGCAGCAAAACATCCTTTCATTTTTTGAACAGCTGAAAAGGTGAAAGTTTACGATGATGCAGTTAAACAACTATAAAAACTTACTTGGCACCAGGCTCGCGCCCACTTCGGGCTAGCTAATGGGTTGGCTTCTGCTAATGCTAGCTAGCTAACTAGCATTGATGGCGATAACGTAACATTAATTATTGGCTCACAGTCTGGCCGTATAATAACGTCAGTTGACTGATAACAAGATATTGAGACAATATGGACATAATCCTCTAGATGGCAGTACTAACCTGTTCTCAGCCATTCATAAACTGTAGCCTACTGATTGAAGAAAGAGGTAAATATTGTAGCGACGGCCCACATTTCCCAGCATGCCTAGTGCTGGACTGAGTAGTTTGTTAAGTTTTCTGTTTTATGCTCCAAAAAATGCAAATGTTACTTTTTGTTAGTGTTTGTTCAGAACATGGTGGTTTATGTTGGTCATTTTCATTTTTGTGCTAGTTTATAGTTTTAACCATCAGTGAGGTGGCTGTTACATTTCTTGACACCGGCTGTTGTTTCAGCTCTGATTTGATTTCTTGTCCCTTGTGCTCATGTAAGTGTTGATAGCTCTGAGAGTTTCTTCCTATCTCTCATGCTTGACATAAGAAAGTAAACGAAATCGTTCAAAACACAAACTATCTGTGCTCATTTGCCTATATTGCTTAGTTCCTCGCCAATTATAACCTACTACGTCCATGGTATCGCCTAATACTGCTACTTAATGTTCTCAACATGAAACTATTCATAAAGTCAGTCTAACATTTGATCGTGTGGTCAGTTATAGTTAATTAATGTATGTAAACTTGCCATCATAGGAACAGTGGTTACGTAGCCTTCGAAACAAGCCACAACTTAACCGTGCACGCACATCATAGGTGCGGTCCAGTACTTTAACAAACAGCACTACACCCCTGTGTGAAAGGTACATTTTGAAACTTTATCGTTGACTGTGCACAGCTCAGGAGGATTTAATAAGAATCATTTGACCTTTTTTCTCACCCCGGCTCTCCTAAAATGAGAACAATCCAATAGCCTCATATAGTATATTTTGACTTCCCTCATTAATTGGAACTCTTCAGTCTGGTACTAAAGCGAAAATGCTTGAATATTGTTTAGTTGAATTTTAGGAACAATTCTAAATCAGAGATTACACAATGGTAGCTTTTCTAACTTTCCGATTCCAATTTTCCAACCTTTAGGTTATTGATGACTCTTTTATCAAGGCCATTTTGAGGCAAAATGCATACTTAAAAAATCCACAAGGAATTAAAAGAGCCTCACATGCCCTATTCATCACATGTTATTAGCACAGACTCCCATTCCTGCTTATGTCTGGCACAGCAGGGTGAGAGACACTCAAGCCTTTACCAAAATAATGACAGACCTTTCTCTATAATGGTTTTTTGTGTGTACACCTACGTTGATCTCAGTGTGGAGTAAATTTAGGCCTGTTCATGTGTGTTCATTTGTTTGTCTGTGTGCGTGCATGTGCTTACCAGTGCTATTAGATGACCACACCGCAGTACAAAAAGCAATTACACCCCCAGCTCCCCCTCAGCTGAATTCAGCTGCAGTGAATGTGGACTTTTAGGAGAGCCTGGGGTGATCCGGCAATTGGAGCACGCGACGGAAATGGGGTGAGACGGATGAAAAACAGGAGAGGAAAGGGATAGGTGTGTGAGTGAAAACGCTCAATCTGGAAGAGTGGCAATGTGCTATAATAGCTGCAGAGCGAGGCAATCTTGTGAAGCTGAATAGTGTTGAAAGTGCTAAGATAGAATGGTAAAAACAGAGCTTAGTCTGAGCTGAATGCTGTTGTAAAGCAGAGGTCACACCATGCTGAAGGACAGATGCATTTAACATGGTTGGACTGCTCACGTCTGCTCTGTGTGTGTGAGTTGAGCTGATGGTGAGTTTGTGAGCTCTGCTATCTTCCACTATTTTGTCTTCCAGTATCTGTGCTTCTCAGGTGGGGTCAGAATGGGTCACTGACCTCAGATCGCCTTTACCAAAAAGGCCGTAGCCAAGTTATACCAAACATCCCAAAGGCAGTTGCAGCACGGATTTAGGTGTGTGAGGACACAACGATGGAAGAACAGAAGGTGCAACATTCAAATGTCAGATCAAAGCTTGCAGGAGGGCAGAGGATGAAAAGATTGTGGCCTTGATCTTGGAGACACACGAGCCAAAACGAATGCACACACATGCACACTGCAACAGGAAGCCAAAAGGATATATTACCTCCGTACTGTTCATCCAGATGGTTTGAATGAGGAGCTCCAAATTACCGGTTCTTTAGGACATAATAGAAAAGATGTGGAGACTGATTTAATGGAATGGGTATGAGTGATGCAGGCAGTCAGCTGTGCTTAAGTTAAGTCAAGTAAAATCAGTTTTATTTATATAGTCAGGCAAAGAGGATTCTGGTAGGAAAGTGGTATTGTTTTTGTTTTCACTGTATAAAATAGTGCATTTTATTTTGAAACATGGACTGATAAGGAAATTTATGCTTATCTGACAGGAAATCATGTGACAAGGTAATCACCTCACCTATATATTGTGCCTTTGTTTGGTGTGTCCAGCTTTTGCTCTGATGTGAGGAGGTTGTGCTAGTTGAAGTGCACCAAGATTTTGCACTTCTGCAGCCAACAAACAAACACACATCATCTTGCTTCTTAGGAGGCAGCCAAAAAAAATGTAATATATAATATATAACTGTAATCCCTGTATGTTACCCCCCATTCCTTCGTCAGAAGTAGCTGAAAGTGTAGATAAAGCAGATAAAGATGACATCTGAGAATCTATAATGTCCCATACAGGTATCCAGTCTTCCAGTATTGAAGCTGAGCCCGGGAGACAGACAAATGCCCCACCAGTTGCTCCTCAGAGATAATGAGCTGCTGAGTGAGATGTTTGCGGGGCCAGAGGGCTGGGATTGGAGTTGCTTCACTGGCTCTGTATGGAGAGGGCCTGGGCTAGGCTCTAAATTAGTGAGTCTTCTGGATCAATGTGGGCTGTAATTAGCTGTTATTGATCCCAGACAGATCAGCCACTACAGTAGGCCACAGCCAAGCACCTCTCAACGTCCATCAAGCCGCACCCCCACAGCACAGCAGCGCAGCTTCAGATCACTCTGAGAGCAAACAAATAATATCAGCCAGCACACTCAGCTCCTGGTAAGTGCACTAAAGATACTGTTCGACATTTCAGGATTCACTTACATATTCCATTAGTGCACAGTGCAATGCATCTTTTTGATTCAGTGTTTTATCTTGCGTTCCATTAAATCATATAGATTACATTATGTGCTTGCATAACATGCGGAAAAAAATGGGCCAAATCTCTGGCTATTATCCTGATGCATCCCTCATAAATCAGCCGTCATTATGCGCCAGAACCGTGGACAACACCACAGATGATGGTAATGCAATCTGGCATTTGGAAAAAGAGATCCAATTTTCTCCAAAATGATCACAATCAGGACTTTTTAAATATCTCATCAAAGTGAACGAAGTGATTTTGCTCTTTTCAGTAATGCTAATGATCTGGGTCCTCATTAGTAATGTGATAGGTGTTTATCTCTTTTCCCATGTGTTCAAAAGTAGCCTTATGTGGTGGTCCTGAAGTGATTGGCAACAACAAGACTTCGTGTCAATAAGAATCTTTTCAGGAAGTTCACCCATTTTGAAAATCGTCGCTGATACTTGTAGAAAGTTTCCTTTTTTCTCTCTCTCCCTCGCTTGAATTTATAATCACAATAAAATATATGGCCTGTAATTATAATGGGCCTGTCTGTCAGAGATATGAAGCTGAGTTCAAAGCTTGAATTATTTAAGTCTATTGAACAAATGCAATTTAAACAAAGGCAAAAGAAGTCTGAAATGTGGTCAAAATTACACTCTTCATATTCTCATTTCTCTTAGAGCGCCACTGTCTAAGGGCCTCGTACTTTCACGCCTAATAGACTTGAAATTTCTCCCTGCGTAAGTTGGAAATGATCATGCTCAAAATCATTATGTTTCAGAGAGCATGCTTCAAAGAACAATAATGGCACATTAAAGATTCAAACCTGTCCATTCTGTTAGGAGACACTTTATGAACGCCATCTTCAATCTCACAGGGACGTTCATCCTTGCGAGGTGTATAATTAACAGCGTTGACCTTTTCTAACAAACAGTTTCTCTATTTTGAAATGCTGCTAAAGAGAGCTGATCCTCACCCATGGGAGGAAATAAAGTCAGGCCCCGGAAGGAAAACAGTGGGATAGCAATAATGTCTAATATTCACAATCATCCAGGTCATAGCATATGTAGAAATACTAAGTCAAAAGCAGCTGGACTTGTTTGTTCTTGAGGGCATTTCACCACTCATCCAAGAGGCTTAATCAGCTCTACTGATAGCAGTTATGATACCATTTAGATGTGTTGTTTTATTTAAAAGCATTTCAGACTTTGGCCAACTTCACTGTTGAACATGAATAATTGCCTTTGCCTCCATCCAGTCCCGGCCTCAAACTTATTGAACTACTAGAATATCCAATTTCACCCAGTCCAAATGTCCTTTTGCTGCAGTCTGGCTTGGTTAGATTCAATATTGCGGTGATGTGTGCAATTCCAGGCCCAAATGAATCTTCCAGCGCAAGCCCATCTCAGAAAAGATGTTTCCAGAGATTGAAGCACAGGGATACCAGGTGGAAGAGTAGTGGTGCAAAGTGAGTGAGAGCAATTTGCACTCTGCAGGTTAAACCAAACTTTCTGTGATATATAAGAAAATAAACTTGAATCAGCAAGAAAAAAAAACGCTAAAAGTGATTTTCGCAAAGACTTTGTAGATGTTTTTTGTTTTATTTTCTCCTTACTACATCAGATCAAAAAGGATATTGTCTGGACTGCACCCACTCACAAGCAAAGCCGCAGCTCTTTGCAGAACCACAGAAGCCTCACTTAAACTTTTACAAGAATTTTTAACGTGTAAACAAAAACTTACATTAAATTCATTTTAATGGCCTGTACCTCACAATATAATACTCTCTGAATGTTTTTCAGTGAAAATCAGCACATCTATTTTGAAAAGAAGTTTAAAGAATACAGAATCCAAGGCACTATATCTTCAAGAGGACTCAAAAACCTATACAGTAGGGCTATTGCTGCATGTACTTAAACTTTACTTGAGTAGTTATATTTTCTGCTACTTTATACTTCTATTTTCCTACAATTCAGAGGCAAATATTGTACTTTTTATTTATTTTATTTATTTATTATTTATTTATTTATTTAATACTTACTTTGCCGATTCATATTAATGATATTAAATATAACCAACAAATATATTTTGATCTATTATCATAGGTTAAGATGAGATAAGACTTTATTGATCCCTGGGGGGAAGTTTTCATTAATGTGATCTCACCAATAAGAAACCAAGTCTGACAGATGGATTAGTTTACCTATAGACAAATCCGCTGGCTTTATGTGCTGCGCTCTCTAGCGCCACCGCCATTACTGCATTTGCAGAATTAAAATGAACACATTCACTGACAGTGAAAGCAGAGATGTTTGGATTGATCACAGTCAGCAATCGCCCCCTCTGACTAATGATTTTTTTTTTTTTTACATCCACAGGCTGGATGTGAATTTTCTGTGAAGTAATTAAACCCAGCTGGTATTACCTGCTAATTTATTATTATAAATCAACTTGCTATCTATTTCTTGCGTTGTCAGATACATCACTGAATACAAATCTGAAACAGAGGAAATTGTAAAATTGTAAAAGTGGAATTTGTGGGTTTAGTTTATGAAACTTTTTACTGGGTTACCTATGGGTTATGACATATTTATATGACTTATGCTAATTACTATAGTCAGTCACAATTTGTTTATATTTTTAAAAAAAGTCAAGAAAAAAATCAAATACAATATAGTTTTTAAGTTAAGGAAGCCACAGCATTATCTGTTATTATTATTTGTTGGTTATATAAAGACTTATTTTCTGATGTGTTTTAGAGGGTCAGACTTTCTTTTTGAATCTATTTATGACACTTTGAAGAATACACAGTAATGTCATTCAAATGGCCCTGCCTGGGTGACTGTGTTTGAGATTCTAGCTGTGTTGCGTCCTGTAGTGTCCACTTCAGTCAGTGCTCAGACTCAGAGATGTGTCAGTGGCTCCGATGCGGCTTGTCAGGCATGCTCTAGCTTCCGGCCAGCCTGGTCCAGCCAGCCCCAACCCTCCACACACTCCTGGGACTGTCCACAGACAGCCATCACAACGTCGGTCTCTCTTTGTCTCCCATCCTCTCATCACCCGTCTCCTTGTCCCTCAAGTCTCGCCATTGGAGTGTGAACATCAGGATTAGGTAAATGACAGAAGGAATCCACAAAGTTGACTAGGCAAATGTCCTTTGGGCCTGTCTTCTATCCTGATATGTGGACTTTGAAAAGAAGAGACATTTTTTATTGTTCCCTCATGAAAAGTGGAACACAGTGTGTTCTTTCCATTAGCTCAATCAATTACAATCAATTTCACCATCAATTGCATCAACAAACTTTAAAAGGTCTTTGTTACAGCATGAGGCTAATCAGGAAGCTTTTCCGTGTAGAGACCAGGAAATAGAAACACGCTAGATTGACTCACATCACTTAATGTCATTACCACCGGAGGGGAAGCTGTCAAAATGAAGATGAGCTCCACCGCATAACACCTTCATCGCTCAGGGTGCTCCCAAGAGTAAGGTATGCACTCCAAAACAAAGCAGCCACTCTCCACACATTCCATTTTCACAAGGCGGCTTTCACTTGATTCTATTCAGTTCACTAATTTCAGGAAATGACTGAAACCAGAAAGCAGAAAATGAAAAGCATTGGCCTCTGTTACGTTGAATCAACTCTGAGCTCAGTAAGACTCGCTGCATTCCTCCTGTTTTAAAACTATCTCTTCAGTAAATCTTTACTCATCTGCACTGTGCTATGTGTGCTTCCCTAGGGAAGGTTATTAGGTAGTCATTAGTTTAGTCTCATCTATAGAGTAAAATTTTTTGACAGCCTGGTAAGCCTCTGACCCTTTTATACTGCTCCATGGAATTGGGATGCCATGTGTTCCTTCGCCACGACAGCTATTTCAGCCATTGTAACAATAGTAAATTGCAGCAGCAGAACCAGTACATGGAGTGGAGTTTATTCATAAGCACTCAATATGTGTTCTGGCAGGCTACTGCAAATGGAGAACCTGTCAGGTATGAAAAGGCCATATGAATGTTCTTTTTCTTGCACCAACCTGTGTTTATTCCTTCAACAAAACAAAAGGGAAAAAATGTTATTCGTTGGGCCATTTGTCCCTTTATCACAAATGGCTACTGTAGCCATTGTAACAACAGTAAATTGCTTTTACTTCATAGTTAATAGTTGTAAACAATGCTGCAAGGTTTGGAGTTACTAGGTATTATGGTAGGTTCTTCTGTACGGTAAATAGATGCCTCATTATGCCGATTCTTAATTTAACTCCGCTTATTCTATTTATATGCATATACAGTATTTTTATAACAACACAAAAGGGTAAAAATGGTATTTGTTGAACATCTGTCTCTTTATCACAAGATGGCATCACTGTTGACTTGTAATGTAATTAAGATTTAAAGAATACTCTGGCAATTACCTGTCTAATGGGGCGTTCATCAGCCCTCATTCTCCAAGCTGTCTGTCTTGCTGGCTGGCTCACTGAGAGGCAGGCAGATGCATATGTAATTGCTGCCAATAGACAAGACTGAGAAGCGGCTTCAGCAGGACAGTCGCCATTCTGCAAAACGTCTCTAGGCCTTTGACTCTCTCCGCCTCTGGTCCTCGTGAAGTCGATCAAAGTTATTGGAGGAGAAAGAGCAGATATTTCCCAGGTAGGAGAAGTTGTCGATCACCTTACCTGCCAACGAGCGACCCGCTAGCTGTTTCTGTCACTCGAGCATGATTGGTGAAAGGAGGGCACCACAAGCAGGGGGAGCGTAACCACATGGAACAATCCATATTCAGTGATACAGTGATGTGAGGGTGGTTACCTTTTCCATCACCAGTGACACCTGAAAGACACCCCGTAGCGTTGCCCTGACAACAGTTATGAACCTGCTTGCCCCCCTGGGTGCGAGGTCAGGGTTGAGTGACATCTTGTCTTTCTGTCTTTTTGCTCCAGTGGTGGTGCAGACTGATTGTGGCACAGCGGGATGTATGTGGATGTATGTTTGTGAGTGTGCGTGCGTGTGTGCATCTGGAGGGGAGGGGTTCACAATGAGGGTATTATTGTAGCAATATTATTTGCAAATGTGTGTGGAGAGTTAAGAAACTGTATCTCAGTCCGTATGTGAGTACTCAAATTTGTGAATGAGTACAAGAATCTCTAAATGCATGCTCAGATTTGTGAATGTGTACAGGAATCACACTAATGTGTATTCAGTTTGTGCATGTTTACATGGATCTGAAAATGTGTACTCAAGACTCTATGTAAATGGCCTTTTATTAATGTGTGAAAAGTCAAAGTATGCTGGAAAAACAGACAATATTTCAGTTCCACCTCAAGCACACCTTTGTTCGGGCTGTCTTTTCACATGTGACTTTTGCTACACTCCTGCTACACTATGTATTAATGTACATGTAAATGAAGTTTGTGTGTAGTAGCTAACAGTCACTCTTTAGATGGAAAGATGTGAAAACGAAGGTATGTAGGTGTTTCTGCTGTTAGGGACAGTCCAGCACCCTGCCATAGATGTTTTGGTCGCTCTCCTGTGGCAGTGAAAGTTTTTTCATGAGAAGGGTCAGCCTTGCTGCATGAGCCTGTGAGCCTGAGCTCAGGGCGAAGAACACCTGAAGTCACAAACGGATCGGCACACACGTTTGCAAATCTCAGGCATGGCAGGAGTGTAGCGTGAGTGAAAAGACAGCCTTGTACAGAGGTGTACTTGAGGTGGAACTGAAGAATTGTCAGTTTTTTCAGCTCTTGTAGCTCAAGACTTTTCACTCATTAATGAAAGGCCATTTGCATTTACAGTTTTTTGAGTACATATTTTCAGATTATTTTTCACATGTACAAATCTAATGGAAATTTACTAATTTGTGTACACAAATCTTGGTACACATTCACAAATCTGAGTACGCCTTTAGAGATTCTTGTACTCATTCACAAATCTTAGTACGCACATATGGATTGAGATGCAGTTTCACAGCTCTCCACACACATTTGCAAATAATATTGCTTCAATAATATCCCCTCAGTTCACCAGAAAGAGGAGGGGCAAATCGCTGCCTCCGGACTTGTGGTATGTGTGTGGGGTGTGTGGAGGTTGATGGGGTTATTAAAGACTGTTAGGGGGGTGGTTAAATAAATGGAAAAGGGCAAGGGAGGTGAAGGAGTGATGAGATAGGACTGCACAGGCTGAATTGGTTTTCTTTCAGTGTAGTAGAGCCAGATCCACCACTGTTTGATATTCCACTGCTGGAGAACACTGCTCATTTAAAATGGTGGGAATGTGCTGTTTGACATCGATTATAGTGGTTGCATCATCCATTCAAATGGCCCTAAAACACTTTTACAAGGTTAAAAATGTTGGCAACGTAGGTTGTACAGTGGACTATAAATTGATTATCTAACTTTGTAAGTGTATCCAAGAGTGTTTTCTTTCTGCAGTAATAATTCATGCAGACTTGTGTATTTTCGGATGCAGTAAACTATCCAGGAGATGGTCCGAAACTTGAACAGGTGCGATGTACGTAGGGATGTAGGGGATACACAACTACACACATACACAAACACACTGTACTGGACACCGCAGGTTCTCTGGCAATCTACAGTTATGTTTCTACAAATTAATGGTCCTTGATGAGGAATAATATATAGTGTGCTGAGCACTCCTTTAGTCCACAACCAGCATGTTCTCATTTGAAAGAAAAAAAAGTAGATATTTTCACCGTTAACATTCATGCATTTTTTTTTACTATACATGTATTTTACATCAAATTTGAATGCAGATGATGTGCAATGAACCACGATACCTTGATGGATGTAATTTGGATTGGAGTGTGCATGGTTGTTATTTTACAAATTTGCGGGACTATCAATCTATATCAGTATTCAAAGTGACTTTATCATGATAGATTCCCCATCATCCTCATTTCAATTGTACTTGATGTACCGCTGGGCTTTTCAGAAAATACTGCAATGGTCTGGGATGTCAGTGAATCATCACAAAGTCCATCCACTTAAAATGGATCCTGCAATAGCTGCATCTAACCTTCATGTTTGAAAGAAGA
The DNA here is from genome assembly GCA_003416845.1 of Oplegnathus fasciatus. Lineage (NCBI taxonomy): Eukaryota > Metazoa > Chordata > Actinopteri > Centrarchiformes > Oplegnathidae > Oplegnathus > Oplegnathus fasciatus. Next base: position 811,604 of record NTHP01000141.1, on the reverse strand, counting down.
TTCAGTGTGTGTGTGTGTGTGTGTGCGTGTATGTGCATATTTGTTTTGTTCTTTGGCATGCTTATCACTGCCTGTCTTGTGCCACAGGTCTATAAAATAATCACATTATCTCTCCATTTGCGGTTGAGATGAAAAATATGTTTTTTAGTAAATGACTCCAAAGGAATACTCTGTTCTTCAATCTCTGAGTATAATGATCAATTTATAGGGCTATGTCTGTTAACGCTCTCTGTATTAGAGAGGTAGCCAAACCATAGTCCATGACAATTGAGGCTATGATATAGTCAGGTTGACATCATAAACCACAGCTCCTCCCATGAGCTGCTTTAGCCAAAGTGTGCTTGTCAGAATTAACATTACAGTTGTGGCTAATATGCTAATATGTCTGACTTTTGTGTTACAGTTTACAGCATAAGGTTACAGATGCACTTTTTATTTACTTTTTAAATGTGTTCATATGGATCCCCATTAGCCACTACCAAGGTAGCAACCACTCTTCCTGGGGTCCACACAAGTAAACATTACATCATAATGTAAAACAATTATGTAATGGAAAATCCAAGGCAAAAGAGAACAAAATTTATAAATAACAACAAACTGAAAAAAACAAACAACTACAAAAGCTAAAACAACAATGAACCAACAACAATAAAACTACCAATAAAGACAATAACAGCAATGACAACAAATATCCACACTATATCTGAATAGTCAGTAAAACATCTAATACAGCTCAAAAATGATAGTAGTACCATTAAAAACAACGTATGCAGTGACTGTGAAAATAAAATGAAATAAAAGTGGGGAAAAAAAACTAATTGGATCTTTTGCTCTCTTCCTCCTGTTCCTCTGGTATTAATTTCTTTAAGTTAAGCTAGCAGCACAGGCTAAGCTAACTGTCCAGTCTTATGTACGGGTAGCTGCTTCCTCGGCTGTAGGGTATCGCTGGCTGCATGTCAGGCCGTTTGTTACAGCTGTGTAGCCAACTCAGAAGGACAGAACGGAGCTCTAGTATACTAAGACTCACAGCTTATAAAATATAGTTTAGCTCAGACTGCTGTTGGCAGCGAACAGAATTTCATCAAGAGAAATCTCATCACTTTTTGTCGGGTTCTTGCAAAGATGCCTATTTACTTTTTTTTTACTTTTTTCTCCAAAGATCAGCGAGGGTCCACAACATGAGAGCAGTTGACAAACTAAATGTAAGTGCTTGAACATTAGCTTCTCTAATGCTGTTTGCTTGTTTGGTTGCTGACCTAGCTGCTAATAAGTTACTTTATTTGAATTAATTTCAGGCTCAGGTCACTGTTTCCTTCTGAGTGGGATAAAACTACAGTATTGTTTGGCCTTGGCAGTATTGTACACTGGTAGAACAAAGTAATGACTATGCCTACAAAAATGCTAGAATATTAGCCTAATCAATCTAGCATGTGGCACATGGTACATGTGTACCCCTAATGGGCAGCTGTAGTGCTAAATGCACATGCTTGCTAGGAGCGTTTCGCACATTGTGATTTGTTTTTGTTGCAAAACAATTAAGGAAGTGAAGTAGCTATATTACAACAAATCTGTAGGTTTGAAAGCCCACCAAAAACAGGTGAGCATTGCATGAAGGGGAAAAACAAGTGCATCTCTTCCACTACCCTCGTAGGAAAAAAATGTTGATAGAAATTGAAAATATACAGTATATGCTTGGCCTTCATTTGCTGTGGGCACACTGAATACTGGAATGGTATAAAAAAATGGGAGCTAGACTCTAACTTGAAAAATGTGTTGACTTGAACAAAATGGGTTCTTTAAATAGAGGCAATAGTCGGGATTGATACGGCATCAACAATAAAAGAAGTGGAGCGTTTTAAACATTGTTTGAAATAATCTAACAGAGCCATATTCATTCCCAGTGATGTAAAGTTTTTGCTAGTGCCTATAAGCCTAGCTGTGTTTCATAGCTGTGTGTTTGTGTGCGTCTGTGTATGCTGGAGTGGAGAAAATGCAGCGTTGTCCATATGGATAGATCAGTGGGTGGTGGTTGATTAATTTAAGTGGGCTCTGCGGTACATCAGGTTAGTGGTTGTCAGATTATAGCTCTTAATTGATTGATTCATTTTTATTAGTCATGTAATGAAATTACCTATTGACAAGCCAGGCAGACTGGTTCTGATCAATAAACACTGGTAGTGGATAGGGTTTCAACAACCATCTGTGTTTTTGGATAGCTTTTTTTTTAGTTTTTTTTTAATATACATTAATCTTAAACCTTATCTATGAGTGTTTCTATGTTAGCATTTTATGTTCAGTAATGTATCAGTGTTCAGTGTATTAAGACTGTAGTTTCAGTAATAAACTAAAGAAGTGACATTTTGTCTGGGAACACATTTGATTACATATTGCAAAGCTCATGGTGGACTCTAGATTAGGGTGAGAGAATGTGCAATCTCAGTAAAAGTAATAGAACCAATTAAAATGTCAATCCACTTATCAAGCTACATAAGTCCAGTTATTTAAAAAAGAATTGGATTAGGCTGTATGGACAAAGGCAAAACCCAATAGCAAATTAGATGTTAACACCACTGGTACCATTTCATTAAAGTATGATTAAAAAATCACTTTGATTTTCATTTAAAGTGTAAGTCAAAAGAGTACATGCTTTTGAAAAAAGAAAGGTTGTGCTTTAACTCTGTAATTTCATCTGAATTGTAAGTACTCGTATTCCATTCTTTTGACAGGGACTCTATTATGACACTTTCAGGTTTTTTGGTTCAGTTTTAGATGATTACAAGACATTTCGTTTTACTCAACATTCAATAATGACTTACAACGCATGAATCATTTCATCACACCGAGAGCACTTACAATTCCTGACAATTCATTCCAAGGTATTGTGACACACTATTATCCCACAAACTCTGATAGAAATCGAGCCACCAGGGCTTGCATTCTTTTCTACTACAGCGTTTTACAACATTTAAAAATGTTTCATGACTGGAGGTACAACCCAGCAACAAGAACACTGTTTTAAAGTCAAACAGTAAGATTCAAAGAATAATCTTATAATGAATATAATTAGAAAACATGTTTTTATTTCTACTTTTTTTTGCTGTCCTGTAAAAGAAAATAAATGTCATAGGCCCAAGGGTGGGCATCTGGTTGAGTGGATTAGTCATCATATTTTAGCACCTCACTATAAAAGTCAGTGGATGCCTTTTTTTTTTACCATCTACCCCCTGCGCTGTTTTCCTAATTGAGAACAGCGTGTAGCTACTAGTGCAACAGCACTTGCGTGTGTTGTATTCTAAGCAGCATCTAAGTTAATACTACCACAGACTCCCCTGTCAGTCTCTAGTTAATTTCAGCACTTGGCTCCCTTCTTTTTGCTGCAGGCATCTGCTAATAGGGACCTTGCCTGAGGTGCTTCACCTCACGCCCGCTGTATTGCTGTATCAACACTGGGCCCTGATATGCACAACAAAACTGAACTTTCTCATTAGTTCTGCTGTACTCTTACAGGAATACCTGGCTGTCTGTAGGATATTAGCTATTAGTTGTGTCTTGTCATATTTAAAACAAACAGGTGATTAATGCTGAGAGATGAGACGACTGAACGTGCTCTCCTCTGTAGGCCATGCAGAGGACATTATCAGCCGCAGCATGCTAGGTCTACGTCTCTTCCAACAGTCTGACCTAGTTACCAAACCACTCTCAGACACAAACAGACACACACACAGCTCTCTAGCGGGTATTGCAAGGGATAAGTAAAGTGTCATATCCTCAGCAGAGTCGTGTGGTTCAGTGTAAGGCCGGATAGCGACAGTTCAAGGAGACTAAAGGAAAGGAGGAAACATTGGCTCTGAGGACCTTATTTTTCTCTTTTTCTCAGTGAGTGTGTGTGTGTGTGTGTGTGTGTGTTTTAGTGACGCACATGCTGGCTGACTCTCCTCTTCTCTCAGTGGCAGAGCTGCTCTCTAGCTCACATAGCTCACTGCTGGGTATATATATTGGGTATGTACTATGTGTTTGCTACTGCTCTTTACCTTGTGCTAGTGGTCAACTCTTATAAAAATGAGCAATTCTGTTACCAGGCAGCCATAGGCTATATTTTTGCCTCCAAAATTTTGGCCCGCAGAAGATGAGTGTACCGTGTGTGTTTATCACATAGTACTTTGAATATGTTTGTGTTATGCACCATAGGTAACTAAAATAGCAAGACGCTTTTGTGCAGTGTGTGGGTGGTGGAAGAGCACACATTTCTCAAAGATGGTCTAAAGGATATATTGTTAAAGCAATCTGCCCACATGCTGTCAGACATGAGTCTGTAGTGTGTAATGGGAATAAATGGCCTGTTTATGAGTTCGTCTGTATGCATACAGAGGGTCCATACCCTAGAGGCTAGGGTCCGCCTGAAACCTACATTGACGGTGAGTGTCTGGAAGAAGGGGATGGAGGCCAGCGGCAGATTTGCAGCTTCAGGGTGTGAAAACCTGCATCCAGCTGCATTTCATTTTCAGTGTTTCTCATTCATCTCACCAACGCCTTAAAACCTGCATAACTTTGCGCTGAACATTGTTTTATTCACCCAGACGGTGTTGCTTAGTTCTGAGGGCAGAGAGTGTATTGTGAAAGTGTTAAGTACGGGGCCTCGTGCCATGCATGGAGCGGGCTCTGGATGTGTTTGGCTGAAGTGAATGGCTGAGGCAGAGGCCTGAAGCAGGGGCACTAAGCCATCATCTTTGGCCAGGGCTTATGTCAGGGCTGTGGCAGTGATTGCCACGCCGCACAGCCCGGGGATATGGTGTAGCAGTGGCTCCCGCTCCTGTCTCCTCCCCTGTCCTCCATGTTGTGAGACACACTACTGCCCTGGAGCTGGGAGCCGTGGCACGGAGCCTAGCTGGCCTACCTGTGTCTGCCCTTATCCCATCAGCCAGCTGTGGCAGCTCTGTGTGCAAAGAGACAAAAGTGTGTGTGTGTGTGTGTGTGTGTCTTTGTGTCTTGAGCAAGCTGAAAATCAGTGACTATGGCAAAGCATTTAGCCGCATCAAGGCTTGCTCTTTTGTTTTTTGGGAAAATCCAAAGGGAATTCATTTATTTTGAGATTTGTTGAGGGTTCAACCCATTATTGCGCGAAAGTGTACTCTTCAACCAAACCATAATATTACAAATGACAGAGGCTGAAGAATCCATGACGACTGTTCAAACTGCCATTTTGCTATTCAGAAGCAATTTCTTCAAGTGTGAGACAGGCAGGCCAGTCCATTTCACAAAAGACACGTTATCCATCAGCCAATTGATTTGCAAGAGACTTGGAAGAGAAAGCACTCCCCTTCTCACTACAGCTGCATGATACTGACTGTGTCTGCTTGGATATGCCAATATTTTCAGCCATGCTGTCTTATCAATATCTTAATTTTCAAAAGGAAGCAATTAAAATCTGATATCTCCATTCTCTTTGTGGCTGGTTGCCTTTCAAACATTCATTTATCCAGAAATGGTTTGTTGAGTCTGTACAGTACAGTAATACTTTTTCCTCCAGCATAGTTCTGCTTTGTATTCATGTAGTTACAAGTGTTTACACCTGGGTGTTGCCTTGTGGTTAAAGGATAGGCCTGGCGTCATTCTATATTTTTCTTATTATCAGCAAATCTCATGAAAAGACCAAAACCAACAGTGTGTTAGTCTGTGAACACTGTCAACACTTTCGGACTTCCCAAGCCTGTTTGTGGCCCTCAGCCCCAATGCACTGCTGAAGATGTACATGTCACAGATATAGAGTTTAATTTCTTTAAAAAGTTAAATAATTTCCTAAAACAGGTGGGCGCTGTAACTTTAAGCAAATGTTACTCACGCAGGAGTAAATAGTGCATTTGTTGGGGACTATTTTCAGCTGTGTATTTGGTGCTCTACTGAGTATTCATAGCAGCAGGTCGGTGTATGTGGGATTGACTCAAAATAAAGTACAGTGCCCATACTCATGGTAATGAAGGAACGTGTCACCCAGTGCTTCACTGTGGCTCAGTGATGTGTTTTTAATAACAATGGAGGTTTATGGCACAGAGGTATAAGCTATACAGTATCAGGAATTACATAGACAGATAATACTAAGAAATCTGCAGAGTTATCCTTTAAGTGTGTTCCTTAAGGATCAGTATTTTAGTAGTATTGAGTATTAGTATTAGTCATACACTTCCCTTGTCTAGATAAGATCTGAGCAAATGGACGTCCAGAATTGGCAGATTCTGGGTAAACCTCCTCTTAGATTATTATTTGAAAGTGTATACTTTGTACTAATAAGACACTGTAGGAGCAACTCTCCTGCATATCTCTATTTTGTATACAATCTAATACAGCGGAAATGCTATAACATAATAAAAGCGAGATTTCTTTAAAATGGTAAAAGTTAAATAGATCTGTGAAGCAATGACTTCATTATCCTGGAAGCAAAATTAAAAACTGTCTCCTGACACATACATTTATATGTAGTGGTAACAGCCAAAGGTGTAAATTCAATCACATTGCAATATGCTTTACGAGCTTCTCCCTGATTATGTATCCCCCCCCTTACAAGTGCAGAGAGCAGAGGGAGGTCTCCTTAATACGAGGGTTTAGGCTTTAATTTAACTAAAGTGGTCAGATTTATGCATTTTGAATAATGAACACATCAGTTTGCATTACCTCTGCTCGGAATTCCACATGCACACCCTCGCAGACTTGACTTGAAATTACACACTGACGCAGGCGAACGCATTCAAGCCAGTGCACACACAGAGGCGCACATATACACATAAGCATGATAGCAGACATTAATGTAGAGATAATGCCAATTTAAAAAGTGCCTTATCATCCTCTGATAAAATGTGCTCTTACAAAAGCAGGTGTGATTCATATTTAGTAAATGGTAGGGGGGCAATGAGAAAGTTGAGTTGTTTGATATGACATGATTAAAAGGGAAAGAATGTTAACTGATACAATAGAGCATGAAAATGTGCTTGAAACTGTTTATGTAATTGTAGAGGTAAGTTATTACACCAAGGCTACCCTGCTCTTTTTTTCCTGTCCATTAAATGTTTCTCAGGGAAGAAACATTAATCATCACTAATTTACTACATTTCACTGGCATTGCATGAGCTATTTGCTAAATGTATGAAAACAATATTTAATAGCAATGTGAAGAACATCAGCACAAGTGATGAGATGACTGAACCCCCTTGATTCTAGAGATATAAAACTATGAATGATGGTTTCTTGGTATGTATTTTTGCTTCCCATAACTGACACAGAAACACAGCTTTTACCAGACACATATTTCCTATTACCTCCCAGCTGCACAATCTGGCTGAAACATTCCTCCTGTCTTTACAGAGAATTTGTCCTCTCCGGATCAAATGGTCCCATGCTGCTATACCATGCCCCATGTACTCCCTTTATTGCCAGTGTCCTGAATACATTCATGACCCCAGCCACTCACCCCAGAGTACCCACTTATCTTCCATATTACCCGGAGTCACCCCTCAGTCCTTCCGCCTAAGGCCATGTAGCCCCCTCCTTTGTCCCAGATCCCTCTCAGCAGGATGCAACATTCTCCCTAACAACCATGGGGTCCATTTGGGCTTGCTCCAGTTACCACCAAAAATATCTGACGCAAACACTCGTTGGACACAGGCAGATGCAAATATACTTGAATGTTGTGGGTTTTCTTTCCTGTCATACCCTGTTTACGCTACAGACAAACACGTGTGCATCCATACAGTTATGCAGGTACATTCACATAGAAACAAATATACAATCTGCCCTGGTCAACTTGCATGCCACATGACCAGTAAGTAACACTGCACCCTTATTGTCCTGTTGGCATTTTCAGTAAACTAAAAGGCCTGCTAATGCTTTCTGCTCTGTCTACCATTTATTTAATGCTCCAAGGCACAGGAACACTGTGTAAAGAAATGCCCCCTGGTACAATGCAGCACACACACAGTCACACATGCACAAAAACATGCACCAAGACATCTTTCCTCCTTCCTATGTCCTTCCTCTGTTTTCTCTTTCATACACAGATATACTGACCTAAACCGTGAAAAATGAGAAAGTAATCATTCAACACACACAAGCATTTTCAAGCTGCAAAGAGGCACCGTGATGTGACCTCAAAGAAAGCCTCTGGTATGTCCCATTATTTGTGCATGCCCACACACACACATAAAATACTCAGAAATAAACACATGGAAGGGTGCCCTTTGGGCAAAACAGTTCATCCAAACACACGCTTAAATGAAAAAAATAAAAATAAAAAGACTTCCTATATTTATGTCCCCTTTTTCCTCAACCTCTCCATTTATCATCTGTTGAATCCCTCTCTTCATCTCATTTCTATCGATCTGCTATCTAAGGTGAAAGTGTCAGAAGTGAAAGTTACATAGGGGCAATGGCAGTGCAAGCACACACAGTGTTCAGCTGTCTAATTCAAAGCGATAAATACGCTTTTGTGTTCAGAATGTCACAAAAGGATAAGCGGCTGCGTGTGAGCACACACACAGTCACACACACACACAGTCACACAACAGGCTGCAGCAGCTTTCCAAGGTTGTGATGTCTGCTATCCAGAGAAGAGACCCGCATGGTGCTGCTGTCCAAGGTCCTGACCAGCTGATGTAGCACAGGAGCTGTCCACAGTTCTGAAACCTGCTTTGCTTGTGCATGCTGTGTGGTGGCAAAGCAGGCTTGTTTCAATCTAAAAATAATGCTGGTTATGAATTAAATGCGCTCCATGAAAGTGTTTGTGGCTTTGTAATAGCCAACATTTTAAAAACAATTACAAATTCCCATATTTTTTCCAATGCATTTTATTATCTATAGCCCACTGTGCACAGAGCCTTTTAAGTTTAGCTGCTAAATCAGTTGTCTTAAATGTAGTTTTTACCATTTCAAGAAGCAAAGTTATAGTGCACATATGAAGTGCAGGGAAATGCTATACAGCTGGGTCAGGGACAGAGTTTCCATGGTACAGCCTGAGTCATGTTGCTGGTGGCAGACCCACCGTTTAATGTGATTTCTCCGACTTCTCCGTACTTAGCAATGTGGGACACAGTTCAAACGAAGAGCTCAGACAGAATATATCGGGGGAGCTGTGTGTATGTGCGCGTGACTGTGTGTGCGAGAAAGAGTGCAGGCTGGCTGATGAAGTTTGTGTGTGCACAGAGGCAGTGTGTTTGTACGCGCTTGTGTGCGTGTGTTTGCGTGTGTGTGCACACGCTCACACTAAGTTGGGCGTAACGATGGATTCAAAGGGAGCCTTTGAAGTATTTTGATGTTCCCTGGCTGCTCTCTTGCCAGTTTCCTAAATAGGTCAGAGACTCTGCTCTCTGCCTTCTGCACTGTGCTAGCTGTGCTGCAGCCTGCTAGAAAGAGTCAGAAAGGGCAAGCAAAGGGAAACAATCTACTTAACTTTACATTGCCTCATTTGAACTAAAAGCCCAACTATCTTAGCAGATTTTAATTGATAGAGTTTTGGTGTAGCGGCAATGTTTGTTCTGATGCTCGACAGGTGCACCACCAGGGGACCTGGGAGTTGGGGACATGTAACAATTTAGTTAGAGGAAGAGTGAGGAAAGACAGACAGAAGGAAAAACAGATGGATAGAGCAGAAGAAAGAGACAGAAAGTGAACTACAGCCACAGATAGAGTAATAGATAGAATGAGTTAGAGAAAAAGACAGACAGAGAGATTGAGATAGAATGAGTTGGTGATGGGAGGGATGGCACAGATAGAGCAGGAGAGACATAGAGTGAGAGAGAGGTACGCGAGTGCTGGTGTGGTCCTGCAGGCCATCTGTCCATGGTGCTGTGTGAGTTCTGGCTTCGTGCTGCTGGTTCCATGTAGGCCAGTCATTTGCATCTTCCAGCCTGCTGATTAATTTGGTATCTGGAGAAAGCCTTTTCTCAGACACATCAACTCAGTCATGCCCATTTCTGTGCGGGTGTGTGTATCTCTGTGTGTGTACACGCATGTGCACTGGTGCCTACGTGTGTGGCTCTTAATTTTGTGTTTGGAGGAAGTGTTGTTCCAGTCTCCACAGGTGCCAGGGTGAGTCCAGTGCAGAGCCAGGCTCAGAATTGTGTGCCAACTCCACATAGCAGCCACCTTGTGGGGCAGCAAAAAGATATCATGGTGGTCTAAACTTAGAATAACAGACCTGTCCGTTTGTCCTCTTTTTCCCTCTCTCTCTTCCCTCCCATACACAATTCAACAAGGCATACAAGAGCACATACACAGACGCACACATGCACGCAAGCAAGCACCTTCTTCTCACCATTCCCAGGGACCCTGTTAGCACCTCCTCTTCTCCTCCTTGCAATGGGAGGAATAAATCAGAGTGAGTGAAGTGCTTGTTTTAGTTGCCAGTGGTGGCATGTCCAAACCTTCAGGGGGGGTGGCATGATTTATTGTCGAGTGGCACAAAGCGAACAAATTCTGCCATGGGAACAGGACAGACGCCCCCACAGAATGCGATTTGCCTTCTGTTGGGCTGGACCGTGTTAGCAAATAAGGCAGAACCCATCCCCTCCCTGCTCCAACACACACACACACACACACACACACACACACACTTTTTCTCGGCTGAAATACTACTGGGGGCAAGCCAGGGGAGATCAGAGTGGGAGGCTGGTGTATGAGGGAGGGAAGTATTTCTGTGTTACGAAAAAGCCAGATCCCTGTTTCCCTCTGCTCCACCCTGCTCATCGGTGGCCCACAGCCCTAAAAAAAGAGCCCCCAAGTGGAACTTCTCTGTGATCCTCCCCCCTTTCCTTCATTGGTCCCCCCAGCAGGAGGTCTGGACTCAACCAGAAACCCTCGGCCTCCCTCTGGGCCTCTATGATCCCCTCCATGTCCCCGCCGTGGATAAAAGTGGTCTTACATCCTCACAGATGTTAGGCCAATTTTCCAACACCCAGGGCCCCACACAGATGCACAGGTTTGTGTCACAGTCAAAGGCACCACATCCACGCACATAGACACTGACACACGCAGATATGCGTACACATAGCTAATGTGTGTCACTGCTGCATATCAAAGTCTTTATGCATCCCTACAGACTCCTAACTTATCATTACAAAGACACACTCACACTCTGTCTCTCTTTCACAGACACACTTTTTTTTTTGCAGGCAATGTTCTCTGATAATACTTTTTCGTCTTTTTTTGTTATGCACCAACTTTCTGCAAAATAACCATGAGATTAAATGGAACTAACTCAAAACCAGACAGATGCCCTATCATATTTGAAGTATCGCCACCTGCTGTGTTTTGAAAAATGAGCGGCTATATTTGAAGCATGAGCGTCGGGTCTGCTTCTCTCCACTGTTTATCTTAGTTGACTTCCCATGGGGGATTGTAATGCCTGTGTCAGTGGACACACTAATAGAGATGTGTGAGGTTAAGACTATTGTATACATCAACGCCAGGGATCTGTGCTCCTCTATTATAGGCCTGTCACCTCCCTCCAGGGATTATACAGGTTTTAAATGGAAGAACGGCTTCTTACAATACTATACTGAGGGGTTTTAATCTAGACAAACAACACCTTCATATGAGGTATTATAGCAGACTGTCATCCGCAGATCTCACTTCTCGTAGAACAGGATGTAGGGGTGCTCGCTGAAGGCCTGCCACAGACCACATGAAGAGGATTAGTCAGAGTGAATCTACCTGGGAAATGTTAATGTGCTAAACCAGATGAAACTGTCTGAGCCTGAAATAAGAATTATGTATTGCCAGGGTTGAGAAGGTTACTTTTAAAATGTCATCTCTATCAGAATAGAGATTTCCTGCTAAGGATTGCATGGGTAATAGCACATCTTTGTGACTTTTAAAGTGCTGTCCAAATTCGTACTATATCCCAGCTATCATTTTTGCAAGCGGCACGGCTCTAAGGATGGCTCTGTCAGTCGGTCCACCACTTTGATCCAGACTGAGATAAACTACTGAATGGATTGCCACGAAAGTTGCACGGGTATCCATTATGCCCAGAACATGAATCCCAAAGACTTAAGTGATCCGCTGACTTTTCATCTAGCGCCACCGGCGGGTCAGAGTTTTTACTTATCCAGTGAAAGATGTCAATATCTACCAGATGGATTAGCACAAAATTTGGTGCAGACGTTCATAGTTCCCAGAGGATGTATCCTAATGACTTTGGTGATCCCCTGACTTTTCCTCTAGTGCCTGGTTTTGAGTGAAATGCCCTGACGGCTATTGAACGGATTGCCCTGAAATTTGGTACAGACATTGATGTTCCCCTCAGGATGAAAGGTAGTTACTTTGGTGATCCCTTAACTTTTCATCTGATGCTGCCACGTCTAATACTGTGTTTAGTGCTAATTAGCAAATGTTAGCATGCTAACACACAAAACTGAGTTGATGAACATGGTAAAAATGATGTATAATGACACTGCCAATATCAGCATGTTAGCATGCTGACGCAAGCAGTTAGCTCAAAGTACAGACACAGAGCTCATGGCGTGGCCCTTAGTCTTTTTGTGTCAAAACCTCCAACAGTTATACCAGGAAAGAATTTTTTTCTCTTACAACATAATCAAACACAAATTGCACTTTGTTTGGAATACATGTAATTTAATTACAGAACCAACTACAAAAAATCCAATAACATATTTTGAGAAATTGTGTACCCTTGAATAGGCTTCCGTGCTTCAGGGGCACAGGAAGCTATTTTAAACTGGGTGGCCCTCTTAAAGAATCTGGGGACACTGAAAATCTTCAATGAAAAATAACTGTAAAATGCCATTTAACTGTTCTTCTAAAAACATCATCACTCATGTCCTAGAACTTAGACCTAATATTTTGTCATACTGATGTAGAGAGAAATTAACTGAGAATGAGCAGTTGGCCCACTCAGTCAAAATAAATTTGTATTAGAGTAATAAGGCTTTTCACAGTTGGCATGGATCAGACATTAACCTCTAAGATACAACAAAAAGCTTCCTTGGATTTCAGGTTTTTTATTCCTAGCCCAAAGCCATTTACGATAACTTGAGTGGCTGTACAGAGTTGAAGTACAGTTTCCCATAACCCTGAAGAAAGGTGATCGTATTTGTTTGCCTCTGTGTCTATGTGTATGTCTGTTTGTGTGTGTGCGTAAGCCTTGAACTTGTGTGTGTGCCTGTGCGGGTTTGTGTGGCAGATGCATGCTTTTTTTCTGTCAGTTTCTGAAATAGCTCTCTGACCTTTCCGTGAAGTTTTTCTCCTCTTTTGTGCTGTCAGCCATATCCTCCTCTCATAAATGGATGGCTGTTACTTGTGCTCTCTTCCTAACAGCAGCACATGGCTGACGTTATGCATTAATAATGTTTAATAATGATTACAATCTCAATCTAACCATCCTACCCCCTGCCTTCTCCCCCCCCCCCTTGTCTCTGTCTTTCTGCCTCTCTCTGTGAATGTATTCATGGAATGAAATAGCAAATTAACCAAATTCCAAATGGCTGTGGCAAAGGCCTCTGAGCAGAGTAACAAGTTGAGGGAGAAAACACACCAAACACAGAAGTCTTCATTTACATTTTCATTTAATTTTCCTTTGGCCTGTAGCGCTGTGTACAGAATCAATCTTTCTAACTCCATTTCCAATATATTACTGAGAGACAGCAGGAAGAAAGGGGAAGTATTGATTGGAGTGTTCATTGTGTCTTCTCACAGATTGCACACTTCATAAGAACAGTGATGAAATTGCTGTTTGTTTCCTTTTTCTGTGTCTTTATTTTATCTGAAAGAGTAATGATGGTTGTTTGATGTGGCTGAGGTGTGACAGTCAATACACATCTATCTCTCCTTCTGCACAGTTCATTTTCTCTTGCTTTGTCTTGACCCACTAACCACAGATTCTTAAAGTAGAGGCACCACTTTACTGTTGTGATCAAGTCGTGCAGTACTTCACTCCAAGCAGAAATTAACAACATTTATTATTATCATTATTATTATTACTATTGCACCAATACTGCAGGGTATTCAAATGTTTCGTATAGTGTTTTTCCTCATATAATTTACTCTCATCCACAACATATTAAAGATGATAGCTTAGCCTACTTTCTTTGTAGTATACTTTACTTTTGAGTGCATACAGCTTCTCTCGACACAAAGTTTGCCTACAGAATGTGATAGGTCTGTAATTGCTCTTTAAACCCCACTCCCGGACAGAGATTGTCCAGTCGTAGCTTAGCAGTGGTCACTGTAGGCACGGCAGGAGCGTGGGTTGTTTTTTTCTTAGCCTTTCCAAAACACAAAACACAAAACCTGTTCGGGTTGGATGGAACATCAACCCTGTGAGAGCCAAGATGCTAATATATCTGAGTTTAGGGTAACGGGAGGCTCTGTCCTGTTACATTTGTTTAAATGAAAATACTAACAATAAAGCTAAATCTCGTGCCTGTCCTAATACGTTGTTCTATAGTAAACCTCAAAACCATCCTAGGGTTACTATGAGGGACTAAGCTGGTTTTATTCACCCCAGAATGAAAGAAAACTGTTTACAAAATATGAAACAAAGTTCAGGGCCCATAAAAGAGGTCAACTAAAGTCAGTCTATGAGTTAAATTAACATAAACAGAATAGAGCTGAATAGAGCTGAATAGAGCTGAATAGAGCTGAATAGAGCTGAACTGACATAACAAGGACTGAACTGACCCCCCCCAGCTGAACACAAAGGGGAACATATATAATGGCTGATCAGACCATTCTAGAAACAAAAGGGGTAACACAAAGACAAAGACTACCACTTAAACTACACATAAAACAAAACAGGACAATTAGTCTATCAGTTTAAATATTTTGAGAATTAACCAACACAAAAGCACCAACAAACTAACACAGTCTAAAGAAATAAACAAAATCTCTAAACTAGAAATCCAAATCCCCCTCCTCATGTTGAGGAGGGCACTTGGTACAGTCTGATTTGCCACTTCCTGTATTTAACAGCTCTGCTTTATTAGGTGCAATCTTTTGCTCAGGCCTGACAAGATGTCCCTCCAGCAACAACAACCAGCAGCAGCAGCACCCTTCATCACTGGTAACTCAACCTAAGGCAAACTTAACTAAAGACAAACCAAAGTGACTGTACAAAAATTAACTAAATGTGCGCACTACAAATGGAAACTAATGTACTGCCAACTACACGAAACAAACTATGAGCATGATGTATGAAACAAAAGCTATGTGTCATCATTTATCTGTTTGCTGATGTAAGTGTAATGTGCTTAAGGTCAAAAGGACCAAACAAAATGAGCAGAAAATGAACTATTAAGTGTACGCTATAAAGAAAACTAAGGTGAGTGCAGGAGAGTTACCGACATTTAAATAAGTTATGTGGCATCACAGTTATATTAAAACAAACAACATTTTAATTGGATTTTTATTTTTAATACAGTACTATAATACCACGGCTAACTAGCTGTCACTGCAATACACGAACAATACTACTCCTTATCATGAGCTGGTGCTGTCTTTTTGCCAATGACATATAGCTTTAGCCTTAGTCTTTTAGCATTATATCAAGTAAGTAGCCATAGAAGTCTGCTTTTGTTCAGACCCATTATTTTGAAAAAAAGCATCACTTTTAGTAAATCTGCCACCATCATCATTGTAAACTGCATATGTGCCATACGTATCAACAGTAACTAAAGGGGACAGGGCTTAGCGAATGGTCAATTCTAAAAATTAATATTTAAAACACTAAGTCATTGCATTTTAATAGCAATCATCTTAAGCATTAGGAGAGTGCTGACATGTTCTAGTTAACCTATGCAAAAAAAAAATATGATGTGTTTCTACCTGGCTTAAAGTTATAGCAGCAAAATCACAAAAGAAATGCAATAAATATTAAATAACCCAAAACATGAGTGTGCAAAATGTTCAGTATTTGGTTTCATGTTTGTATGAGTAAAACTGGAGTGAATGTTGTATGTTGTGGCCAAATCGATACATAGAGGATGTAGGCTCAGGAGACTGTTGAGGAGGCAGCAGAAAGATTTTTCTCACTCAACTTTGCCTTCTAGCAACCTGCAAGGCAAACGCAGCAAAGCACAGGCAGACACAGTCGGTGGGGTCATCAAAGAACTGATTAAAAAAGAAAATGTAATAGCACCGAAATGGGAGTATACTGTATACTGTATATATCAGATATTTACTGTGGCACTAAATAATTTAGTGACTTGCCCCACTTGTGTTTATGTAACTAATAATTTTACAAAAGTTTTCACTCAAAGTCTGATATTAAAATAAAATTCTATTTTCCAGCTGTCGGGTTAATTTGTCTTCAGCCATCAGCGGCAGAAATGTAATTCACTGCTGTCTGTGTTTGAGGTTGAAAAGCTGTTAACTGAAATCCTGACACTCATTCACACCTTCAGCTGCAAGAGGTAGGCAAATCTGCCTCAGGGCAAGTCCTCCATATACTTGGAGTATCTACTGAGATTCCAATGATTTTCGGTGAGGAGCAGAGACTCCTAATGGAGGTGTATATTAGGCAGCCAGCTGTCTGTTAGTGCAGCTCTGTGATTGATGGGAGGAGACATGCGCCATTTACTGGCCAAGCTGGAACTAGAAGGAATCTCCATCTTCTCTTTCAAAGCAGTCACAAGACGCCTCACAGAGAAAATTGGCCTATTTCCATGGGGGGGGAGGTGAGTTCCTCTAAATTCAGCGGCAGTCACCCAGACCTACAAACAAGCACACAGTGCGATTGTTTACACATGTGTACAAATATACCTGTGCGCGCACACACGAACAGTAAATGAGAGCAGACACAGGTCACACATACGCTCAAGTACACAAATGGGTAGTTCCTGACTTACAATACAGCTTGCAATGACAAGTTGTAATACACATACGTAGCTGCAAGCACAGTCACACATACACAAACACGAGCACAAACAGCTTTTTATAATTCCATCTTTCTCAGTTTACAGCTCTTCAAATAAATGTGTTGGAGATGCTTGTCAGTCAAAAGTTGCTAAGTTGCCACCCTCATAAGTGTTCAGATTTTTACAGTTTCTCAGATTTTTATGTTGTCTTTGTACACAAAAGTCAGCCTGCAATCAGACTAACATGATTGGTCTCAAATTCATATGAATATATGCTTGTGTACAGTTTAAAAAAAAGTGAGCAATTCCGAATTGAATGGCAATATACAACTCAAATGCTCATCAGTGGCCAGTCTATAAACATAACCTATTGCAAACTTTTGTTTCAAAGTATTATAAATAACATAAATAACCCATAGGATCTAAAGTGTCTTTAAGGTCAAATGTAATATTACTGTTTTTTGAGACTTTTAAGCTTGCATTGCCACAACCACTCGCATAACTGACAGTGTAGCAGTCAATTGAATCACCATCTTGTTCTCTAATACGTCTGCTGTCCTGTGTTCGAACAGAGTAAGTTTGTCTCTGTGACTGACATGCAGCATGCTGTCATCCACCCATTCATCAAGCTCTTGTGAAAACAATGGGCTGTTTGGAGCCAGCCCTGCCATCCTTGCCAGTCCAGAGGGACATTGGAGCCAAAGACAGATGCCGTCTCATCTCTGCTAATTTGATTTCTGGTGTATGCCCGTCGCAGCTACATGGACTGCACATTAATTGAGATCATGCAAATAAGACAGGGCTTAATTTACTTAATTATAGAATTTTTTTTCTTCCTTACAGTATTTCTTCATCCCTCTCTGTTTCTTAGTTCAGTCAGATGGCTGTGTCATCTTTGCTTTCCATTAATAAGCATCCTCTTTGAGTACGCTTTTAGTCGCCATAGAAAGTGTTTGATAATGGTTTTTATTTTGCTTTAGTTGCTACATGACTGAAAACATTATTTTGGCATGTTTCCCATTTTTAAGCGTCACAGCTTCTCCCTTTTTGTAAGGAGCAGATATAAAGTAACAGGAGTGGATGTTAAAACAGAGAGCTGCAGTAATTTACCTCTGATAGACATCCTTTACTATCACTGGCCCTCTTGGCTGGACATTTAATGTGACAGAACAGTATAACATAAGAGCAGAGACAATGTTTCCCCACAGCCATCTATATAAATGACACATTGGTCCACATGCACTGTAATACTGAATATATTATTGGATTTTTAATTGCGTCAAACTGGCATACATCCTGACAGTGATGCTGAATATCTGAAATCTGACAAACTATTACTTTACCGCCTCACCATAAAGACTCTTTATAAAAGACTTGGTCAGGTACGTGCTAGCTTGGCTCAGGGACTGGAGGTGGGGGGGTTAACTTTTCTTAAGTGGAGACCTAACTACTGGTAACTCTTATTTATATATACTGTGGTGGGTTCTTTGCCACTCGTAAGCCTAGATTCAGGAATCAGCAGGTTTTATATGTAGGTCTAATTTCAATAAGTTGACTTCTGTCCTTGAAATCTTTAACCCTACATTAATCAACCTTGCTGTTTTCTGGGATTTTTTTAAGCCAAGCTCTATACGATAAGACAATGTAGGCAGCATATGCTCCTGGAGGTACTGCTGAAATCTCACCCCAGCAGGGTGAGAATAGTGTTTTACCCCATTTGTTACAGGTTGTGCTGGGAAATCGTAATACTGCTGACAAAAGTGTCAAAATAAATTATACATTTCTCCAAGAAATACATATCATACCTGAATACATTATCACAAAGCAATCTGGCTATGAGTCAGTGTGTATTTTTATGCTGATGTACGGATTTAGGAGCTGCACGATATCTGTGTCGAAGAGGCACCTGTGGATGACTTCTATCTATTCCAAACATAATAACATGAAATAGCAGAGGCTGAACTCTGATCCAGGGGAAAGTTGAGGAATATCAAAAGCAATATCTCACAGATGGGCCTCTGCTTCCTTTCAGTAACATTATGGTCCCCCTTCTCCTGCATACTCACTTTAGACCTCACCGTCTCAGACACACATCAGGCCTCACAAGGGGCTAAAAGAAGCTCCTGCTGCATGTCATATACTGTTGCAATTTTATCGGAAAATCACAGCAGTTAGTTTACCTGTAACTGGTGGTACTGTAAGTAATATCAGTCACATCAACAATGTTGTCATACGTTAATGATTTTTACTCAAAAGCAGGTTAACCACTGGTATTTGGCAGCAATTATACACCCTGTCATCAGGCCAAGTATGTAGAATAAACACATCATTTCCCTCCTATAGAGCCAGTGTGTGGCGGCTGCCCCCTCCCTCTGCCTCTTCCATTTCTTTCCTCTCGAGTGCATCTGATAAAATTAATTGAAAAGAAAAGCAAGTAGCATCCTAAGGCAGTGTTATTGTTATTATTATAATTAGCAAACGTGGCATGGCCCACCGTCTCTGTGGCCTGTTAGCTCACGGGCTAAAGCCTCTAATGAGGTAGCAGTCATGTGGTGTCAGCTCCACTATGAGAGAGCAGTGTAGACGAAGCGGAATGGGCTCATCATGTGTGTGTGTGTATGTGTGTGTGTATACGCAAATTGGCATATCATGGGCACAGCTCAAAAGGGGCTCCTGACAGCATTCAGATGCGGTCAAGAATAACCAAGTAGGACACCATGGACCAAGAGCATATTAGTCAGTTAATGCACCAACTGGCTTTGGAGCACTGTTACCATGTTTACCCATACACTGCTAATAGCATTAGCATACATTACTTCATAATGACACCTATAAACTAAAAACCACAACATTGGAGTTTTTTATAGGAAGCAACAATTACTGTGTGCACCCAAGTGAAAAAAATGAATTGTGTAGTTACTTGAAGCAAAGATAATTGCCTAGATCATGACATCATTACATCATCCAGGCGTAAAAATCCAAACACAAGTGAGCTTTAAACACACAGTGCGTTGCTGATGATTTATATAACTTCTCTTATTTTATACTTGTACATGTTTTTGGCCTTGGTACAGGAAATATGTTATCACTTTCTTGATACAATCTAGGAAAAGCAGCATTCTCGTTAGCGCTCCCATCCCTCTGCACATTCTTTTCAAAATGTACATCACACATATTTTCTCACAACTCATTAAAGCAAAGAAGAGTTCTTGTTGTTTGTTTGCCTGTTTGTTCTTGTGTTGCATCACAGAAATAAGAACGGGAGCTGTTTGCACTGAGAATAGAAAAGTCTTTTTATTTTGTGGGGAGTTCGCAGTTTCTGACTCTTTTGCAGTTTCTACAGTAGCCATACTACGGATTTTGAACCGTGGACCCTGTTATCACACTGCCACGTATTTACAGTACCAACTGCTCTGCACAGTATGTGTCCTGACAACATATTTTATCTTATAATACAGAGCAGTGCTGATGGTAAAATACTTGAAGTACCATTGCATCTTGCTAATTAAGTGTTAAATGTGCAATATGTTAATGTAAACATAACTGTAAGCAAAACAAATAATTGCAAATTGCTATGACTTCCATATGGATTGACTGGATGGTCTTTTTCATCGCATGGACCGACACTAGACAACAGACTAAATCTAAGCAATTAATGTTTTCTGATGCTTTTACACCATAGACTTGTTTCCATCAGTAATGTTTGTGAACAAAGTGGGAAAATAGGGCCATGTTTGCAGTTATGATAATTTGAGAAACACACAAAAAAAAGCTGATTTTTTTAGTATAGAGTATACTGTATATGCTGTATACTAGGGCAGTAACTACAGAAGCAGTGAAGTGCTTTATTTAATGCTTTATTTGGCTGATTATTTTAACTTCATAATAGATGCATAAAATGCAGACACTGCACTCTGTCTTTGGATAACTTCCAGGGAATGCAAGGTGAAAACATGGGATCTATAAGAAGGAAAATAAACTTAATTCTTATAATTTACAATCCATAGTTCATAGGGATTAAATGTTTCTAGGTCTTTCCATCTACAGTTAGTATCTATTTTAAAAATCAATTACAAAATTGTATTTACAATTTAATAGATTTAAATGTGTGACTTAAAGGTAAGTAGCATCAAAAGCTGAGATGGCAGCTACTGCAACCCCGCTAAGCTAGTCACCTTTAGCAGTTTAGCCATTTTATTTAGATTTAAAATAGATATTTTTCAATTACAGATAAGAGCGAGGGAAATATCAGTAAATAAATTTAGCTTTAACTCAAGCTAGCCGTGGCTATTAGCCTTAGTTTTGGTTGGTTAGCGTTGGGGTGAAAGATTAAGCTATGTGATTTAACATTATTCTCATGAAAAATGAGAATAATGTTAAATCACATTTGTGAGAAAAGGTACACTAAAGTGAATGAGCAAAAAAAAAGAAATGTCTTTCACAAACTTCTCAAGTAAAATTTATTCTTAAAGCGGTGTATTAAGCTGAGTCATATCTCATAACTAGCCATAAAATTGAGAAAAAGAGAAAGTTTGAATTTTGTCTGCGACCGCTCTGGTCCTCCCAGCTGAGATCACAAGCTGAGGTATAAGGCAGGAGGCAGACTGTTCCTGCTTGTGTTGAGACTGAGCTCTAAGATTCATGGGAGCACACAGCTGTCAGAGGCCTTGATTGGTGGAGGGCTTTATCAGTCACACGACGAAAACAGAGCCCTTGTGGAGGGTTTCGTACGAAGGCTGCTGCCATATCGAAGTGTTTAGTTCCTCTGAGCCATCAGCTGGGAAATTGCTGAGTAAAAATAAGTGTGTGTGTGTGTATGTGTGTGTGTGTGTTTGTGTGCACACACGTACACACGGGGTAGTAGGGGGGAGACTCAATTAAAAACCAGCTGTGCCCTATTCCTCTGTAAGCCCTCCAGCATTCCTCATCCCCCTCCTCTCATGTCTTAC